>JAMWFC010000117.1:2521126-2682702 GCA_027475525.1 Macrolepiota albuminosa
ACTGGGCGGCTACGTCCCGTTCTTCACGCTGCTCTCTGAGGCGAGTGCTTCGCCTCCGTTCATCATCACGCATAGCGCGTACTTCCAGGACATGCTCCCTGAGCTCCTGGTATCAGTGGAGAGGTAAATCCTCTCCATCAGGGTCTATGCGGCAGTCTGCCTGCACATACTCATGAGGCTCGTGAGCCTCCCCGACTACATCACTCTCAAAGTAGCGTGACAAGCAGTCTGCCACTTTGTTGAGTTCACCTTTAACATAGGTGATGTCGAACTGGTATCTCGACATGTAGTCTATCCACCGTCGCTGACGCAGCGACAAGTTCACCTGAGTTTTAAAGAACTCAAGGGCCTTGTGGTCCGTTATGATGTGGATGGGGTATCCCATCAGCTTATCCTCCCACTTGAGGAGGGCCTCGAGTATGGCAAGAGTCTCCAGCTCGTGCACCGCATAGTTTTGCTGGGCCATCGTAAACTTCTTCGACATGAACCCTGCTGGGCGGCACGTCTGCCAGCTGCTTCCCTGGCCGTACATAGCTCCGACGCCTGTCTTGGACGCGTCGCAAATGAGCCATATAGGCTTGTCCCGTCTAGGGTCGATTGGTCGAATCACCGGAGTCTTCGTACAGATCCGTTTGACCATCTCGAAGCACCGCTGGTGCAACGGCCTCCAATTGAACGGTGACCCGTTCTGCGTCATGGCCATAAGTGGCCCAGTATAGGCTGTGACATCGGGCAAGAAGCTCGATATGTAGTTGACAAGGCCAACAAATCGTTGGATGTCATTGTAGTTTCGGGGCGTGCGCCACTCCCGAATACGATCGAGCTTGTCCTGATCAGGGTGGATACCCCGCTCATCTATGACATGCCCTAGGCAGTCTATACTCTGAGCGTAGAGCTCACATTTTTTCCACTTCAAGTACAACTTGTACTTGCGCAGTCGTTTGAATACGACTCTGAGGTGCTGCTCATGCTCCTCCATAGTATCCAAGTAGATGAATATGTCATCTAAGTAGACGTGCATGAACCGTCCTATTATGTCTCGGAAGATAGAGGTCATTAGCCTCTGGAAAGTTGCTGGAGCATTGCAGTCTCCAATCTGCATTATATTGCTCGTGAATGTACCCATGATCAACGCAAATACGGTCTTGGGTACGTCCTTGGTGCGAATGCGCACCTGCTTGTAGGCGTCAGTAAGGTCAATCTTCGAGCGATACTTCGCCCGAGCCACGTCTTCCCAGATCACCTCTTGATCTGGTAAAGGAGTTACATCCTTTATGGTATTGTCATTGCGCTGATGCGCATCAAGAGCTGTTCGAAGGGTTCCATCCTTCTTCGGGATGCACAATAACAGTGCAGCTTGAGCGGTGGTGCATGGGGACCACCATTGAGCATTCAAATAGCAATTAGTCTTATCGCGTAGTTGCTCCTGGAGGGCGTGCGGACAGCGCGGCAAGTGGTACTTATACTGCTTGTTCTCGTCTATGAGATTAATCTCATGGTTCACCTCCCGCCACGGCGGGAGCTCCTCCTTGGTCCCATTGACCATGTCGGCAAATTCTTCTTGCCATTGCTGACGCAACCGAGGAATATCTTCCTCACGAAGGCTTGTCGCCTTCTGCTTCCCCTTCATACGCACCGGGGGAAGTACTTCCACCGTCTCTGAGGGTGGCCGAGGCGGCGGTGCATACTGCTCGCGCATTGCGAGCACCTGATTGACACTGTCATCAGGTATATGTAGTCTCAGCGGAGCACCCGCTGCCGCTGTCTTATAAGCCACGAGGCTTCTTCCTTCACGTACAAGCGAGTACGCTACGGATACCTCGTCCGGGGCTGGCTGGCGATACGCTGGTTTGACGGTCATCCGTCTCTGGTGCGCATTTTGCGCACACGTGGCTGCCACCAGCTCGTTCCACTCTTGCGGCATTCGGGGGTCGTATGCCCAGTCGTACTCCGGCAGGGGAGCTGGTCGCTCCCATAGGGACCGTGTGTCCCCCTCTACTGAGGCTTCCGCCTCTCGGATGCTGTCTTTCAAGTCTTCCAACTTGACTCGTGAGGACGTAGGTGGACATACATCCACTGAGTCCTCCCGTCGTCTCGCCTTTCGATGGCGTTTGTCTGGAGGCCTTGCGCCTCGACTCTCAGAAGCGATTATTCGCTTGTTGCTCCTCTTGGAGGCTTGATACTCCTCCTCACTCATCATTACCACGTTGTGGTCTGCACTCAGTCCAGGCATAGCCTGCACTTCCTCCTCCACATCCTCCACGGCCGGCACTCTGCGCCGGCCAAGTCATGGAGAGTCCTTGCGTTTCTCCGTAGTGCGATGACATCACAGACGATTATCAGTGTTGTCTGCTGTAGCTCGTTCAGCTGGGATCACTTTCCCATTCACTAATACCTGGCATTGGTCAAAGTCTAGTATGACTTTGTTACGCCGCATGAATGGCGTTCCCAGTATCATATCGTAGCGATCGAAGTTCGCTACATCCATGTATTCCCAGCTACGTGAGCCCGGCGTTTGGACATTCACATTTGTCCCATACTGCACCATGGCTCGGCTCCCTACGGTGCCCAGCTGTAACGCCAATGGCGTATCCAACTCCTGCACGGATATTCCGTACACATGGGCGAACTGGGGTGTTATGCCCGATGTGGTACTCCCAGAGTCCCATAGGGTCCATGCCTTGTGGCCGTCTACGTCCACATACGAGACCAGGCACTCCTTGTCTGCTCGTTTCAATGTAGGGCGCTGCAAAGTGCCCTCTGCACGACGAAGGGTCACCTTCTTCATCTGAACTACGTTATTCCGTTCGGGATTATTTGTGGACGGCCAATCCGTCATCGCCGCTAGGCACTCAGAGTCGCTGTCGCGACTGTAATACTCATTGTCATAGACGTTGTCGTATACATCGACTGTGACGTACTCCTCCCCCTCCATGACCACACTCTCGAGCTCGGCACCCGATGCCTCCTCTGGGGGCTCCTGGTCGTTTGTGGGGTGCTCTGCCTCAGAATCGGCAGATACGTCTCCATCACTCCCACTCGCGGCTGCAGTATGCGCAGCTCGAAGGTGGGCGCGGGGTGTATACCCCTTCCTCGGGGGTCCTGGCTTCGCAGGGCAGTTGGTAGCGTAGTGGCCTGGTTGGCCACACGCGAAGCACGTCCCCGACTGCCCCGGTGGGTTGGCCGGCTTGAAGTCCGGCCTTGGTTTAGGATGTTCTCCGTCCGGCGCCCGCTCTGGGCGTGGGCGGCTCTGCCCTCGGTTCGCAGCAGGGGTTCTGCGTACAACAAACCGCGTGTTGCGGTCACAGTCCAAATCGGTCTTTTTGGCCAGGAAGGTCCCCACATGCTGACCCCGTGAGGGTGTCCCACCAGGCGGTAGTCGCCTGGGTCTCCCTTTGTGTCTACTCCGATGTTCATAGTGGTTAGCAGTCTTCAGAGACTGCTCATACCGGATGGCATATGCCACAAATTCTTCCACATCGTTGACTTCTGGGGACAATCCGTCCTCACGTATCAAATAGCGGCGCATATCCGCTGGAATGCCATCCAAGAACGTTTCGAGCATTGTATACCCGTCCGGGTATACTGCCATGTTCTGGGCATGGTCATTAAGGGTATCATAGAACCCTTGTACTCCCAACTTCTCGGTGTACTTGGCGGACTGGAAGTCCCGCCTTGCATCCTGGAGCGTTGAGGGGTGTACGAATTGATCGTACAGTCCTGTAAGGACTCCTTTAAACATCCAGTCATATTGGACACGATTGACGTGTAGTACTGCCCGTCGAAACCAACCCATGGCCTCTCCGGCCAAGAACTCAGGCAGAACAAAGATTCGTTCTCGTTCCATACGGTCACCTCCGTATAAGCACATGGCAAGATGGGTGCATACATCCATCGCCCAATCTTCCAGGTCGCTGAACTTGGACGCGCCTGTATAGGCGCGAATGTGCCTACTGTCTGCTTTACGCAGCTTTACTCCGTCTGGTAACCGTAAGGTTACGCCCAGGGCATCATCGACTACTCGATGCAGGCGATCGTGCATGGCTTCACGATGCATTCGGATGGCTTCCCGCTGACCCGGGGATCTAGTCGCCAAATCAGCGGCATGGGGAAGTGACTTTCCCCGTCCACCTTGCGGGGGACGTCCCGAGCCTCCTCGACTGTGGGCATAATTGCCCTCGTCTCGAGGAATCGACCTAGGGCTGTCATCCTGGCCGTTACCAGGGACATCACGTCTCGTGGTGCCATCTCGATCGAGGAAGTCTCCTTGATCATGATCGTTGCGCCACCCTGGACCTGGAGAAGCTTGATTCTCCTGACCCTGCGTGACGAATTGACAATGCATCTCGTCAATGGGCTTAGTGCCCTCGAATACGATGCCCTGATTGTCTATGAGGGACTGTCCCTTCGTCCTGAGGTCGCCATTGCGCATACGTTGATACGCGACTCTGTCGCTCAACGTTTCGGCCATGGGCACGCGCGGCATCACGGATGCCTCGCTTTCCACTTTGAGCACAGTGCTATCGTGCCCATCCGGACCTGACATATCTGTCCTACGGTCATGGTTACGCATGTGCGGGGGCTCCTCACGCCACCCTTGTCCTGCTGGAGTATAAAAAGTACTCACCGGTCTTACTTCGGGCACTTCTTGCGCCCGTGCTAGTGCCTCCACTAGCTCGATTCTGACGTCTTGATTGCGTCATGCCGAGCATTCCTCGGACGTGTGGCTCCAGGGGGTCGAGACCCCCGATTGCCATGTGGCCTTACGCTGCACATACATTTGCAGCTCCATAGTGAGCACTCTCACCATCAAATCAGTATATTTCGTACTGAATACATTGGGCACTTCGTGCCCTTGTCGTCTAAGTGCTACTATATGGGCTGACGCGTAGCGCTCGAGTCGCGCTTGGGTGGTGTATTTCATCACCTCTGGGTGCAAGTCCCAGAACACCCGCAAGCGCACGGTGTACGCGGTTTTCAGCTGCTGTTCCTCTGCTCCGACGTCGTCGTCACTTGATGACTCCATCACCTCCTCTGGAAGCTCTACAACCTCCAGAGCTTCCTCCACTGCTGGTGTGCACGGAAATCGATCTTCCGCGCGGTATCCTTCAGGCCTTGCAGCCTCCTCCGGTACCTCTTCTAAGCAGGCTTCCGCTACTTTAGAAGGCATTGGACCCGCTGTGGACCGCCTGGTCCCACTGCTCCGGCTCGCGGGAAGGGCTCTCCCAGTCCGCACTGACGACTCGGCGTCTCCTGGGGCGCCATAGGCGCCGGTCAACTGTCGGCCATCCTGCGGGGGTCCTTTGGAAGCCAATCAGCTAGACCGTCGCGGTCCTCCTGGCAGCTGCGTAACTGGGGGCGTTGATCCCCCGGGCATCTTGTCCTGGAGGCGTTGCGGACTGTCCTGCTGTGAGCTTTCAGCTCTCCAGGCCTCGCTCTCATTCCCGGCCAGGTCGGCACTCTGACCTCGGTCTCGAGCCTTGGGTCTTGCCTGACCCGCATTGGACGCTGACGCGTCCTGGGTGTCTGCTGGGTCTCCCCGTAGGTCATGGGCATTTCGCCCGCCGTCAGTGGGCGCTGCAGGTATGGGATTACTCATCGATCCCCTGTTTGAAATTTGCACGGTGTGGCTGTGCAAGAAGCTCGAGAAGCTGATAGAGTTCTGTCAACAAACTCAACGACTGACGTCGGATGCTAGGCAATAGATCCTAGCTGGCGGATTCAAAAAAATGTAACGAAGTTACAGGGATTGTGGGAGCTTAGGTTCACACTGCACAGAATCAGACCAGTCCGGTCTATTGACTATGTAGTATCAACACAAAATAAGCTGCTTTGTAAGCAGCTGGTAAACTAATTTATATAATAATGTAAATTAATATTATATTATAATAAATATAATATAATAGTATCTACTGTAAGGTAAGTAAAGCTATGTGGCCAACGCCACATAGCGGACTACGCTACATTCATCTCTTATGAGCTTGCTCTTGAGAAGAGTTACAGTTGATTCATTGCCCATCAAAGTCCTTCTCATGATATCCGATGTGACTTTTTCTGAGTCTTGTATAGCCTCTGGAGTTCTAATGCTCAGGGTAAAACCCTCAATTGTACATAAGAAGCAAGGAGTGGGTGGGTTGTAGAGGAGGAAGAAAGCAGACATGTCTGGCATTGACATGATAGGGTGTGCTGTTATGATATTATGTGCCCCTTCTGTTATATCAGAGACTAGGAAGTGGTAGGGCAGTTTGTACCTATCATTGCCTCTACGTTTTGAATTGATATTCTCTTGCTGGGGAGTCGAGAGTCTGGCCCATTCACCTGTCATCTTTTTAATGAGCTCTTTGATCTTTTTGCTTGACATCATCAAGTCCACAGTGTTGCTAGCTTGCCATTCCTAGACCCATAGTTTAGGTTCTGAGTAGAAGTCAAAATGCTCCCTCTGCTTAGGCAGCAGGTTGTACCAGGAGGAAGTAAATATATGTATTATTGGGAAACCTCCAATGGAGGGCTTCGCATGGACCATGTCATCAGAGAGCTGGGGAGGCTGCATAGGTGGTTTAGGGAGCTTTGTCAACCTTGTCACCTGAACCAATTCTAGAATTGCAGGTTGTTTTGGCATGCATTGTATAATCCAGGCTGTGTCTGCCTTCTTTTTTTGGGTTGGATCCTCAGTTTGTAATGGGGTCAGCTCCCTATTTATGCTTGGAACCAGGGAGGAGGAGGATGGTATGCAGTCATTTACCATAGTTTTGTCACCGTCCAAGTCCATATCATATACATTATCACTCAGAGTTGTCTCCTGCACTAGGCTCAGCTGCAGTGAGGCTTTAGGAGGTGTAGGACTCAGTATGTTGTTGTCCGACTCTTCCATATCTGAGGCTGGTTGGGAACTGGTAATTTGTCTCCTTTTCTTGTCATGACTTCTGACTTTATGTTGCTTCTGTGGGCTAGCTGATTGTGCATGTTTGCATAAATCACTGTTCTTGGCTATAGGTAGGGGGAGTCTTTTCTTGTGTTTGCCTGTTGTGCTCTCCTGGAACTCATTTTGATCCAGGCTGGACAAGTGTCAGGTTCCGCTGAGTCGGGGGCTTTCCAGGAAAGCAATTGCCCTTACAATGCGGACTTGACCTACGGATACTCGGGTGTCTGAAACTCTGGGGCTTGGACTCCGGGGTTCAAGACGCGGGCAGGGGTAATCCCGGGAGAGGGAACTTGGTCCGGGGGTTTTGGGTTTTGGGTAGCTGAGGATAGGGTGGGGGTCGAGTCGTGAACCGGGGGTTCTAAGACACTTGGTCCGGGGGTTTTGGGTTTTGGGTAGCTGAGGATAGGGTGGGGGTCGAGTCGTGAACCGGGGGTTCTAAGACGAGACCAGGTTAACAAATTAAAAGTCGCGAAGTGCATACCAATCTTAGAGCACGCAGTTATTCAAGCATGCCAGTTGAAGCGTGCCAGTCAATGCATACCAGTCAAGCAGAGGGCACGCAACAATCCAAGTAATGCAATGTAATATCAAGACTAGCGAATACAACGGGGGACTACGCTATAAGTACTACGGGACTGGGTCTCGGGGTTCCGGGGTGTTTGGGATGGGTTCCGGGAGTAATTGAGTAGTGGGCAGGGACTGTATACCTGGATCGCGCATGTGGGGTGCGCGATCAATTGGCACAGAGGGAGCTGTGATGCATGATGCATGATGGCCGGAAGCGAGTCGCGTGATCCGATTGTTGATCTGGGCTGGGGGCGGCTGATGGCGGGGCGTGTCCTGTGGGGTCGGAGGGAGGGTCCCAGATGGTGTTCCGGGGGTGTTCCAGGGTGGATCCGGAAGGGAGGGGTCATGACAACAAGTGGGTGCGTGTTCTGGTCACATTTGCTTGTTTACTTTATTTAGGTATTTGTAAGAAAGTTCAATTCCTCCTGATGAATGGAGTTGATGGCTGCTCGCCTTTCACAGGTCTCTGGCTCCTTAGCCCTTTTTCTTTCACTCTAGAGCTTCTGAAGGGATATTTGGAGGGGCCAATCTCTGCTATCCAGGCAGCTTGGAAAGAGAAGGCATACTTTTGGGCACAGCAGCCGCATCAGAGTCAGTGATGCAGGTGGTGGTTCATGATCAAGGGGCCCCCTGTGCTACACATGACTTGCTAATAAGTAGTAGTCATGATCATGGTTACATGCTTTGATTTATCCATTTCCTCCCATAACTCATCAACTTCTTTATTGGTTGAATTATAGAATTTTGCATTTTATCAATTTCCTTCCTGGCTTTAAAGTCTGAATCTGAAAAAAGAGACTTTGTAACACTTTCTATATATCAAAAACTTCCTTCTTTGAAACTCAGCCTTATATATGACTAAAGCATGTGATTTAACTAGAGTGAAACATAGTTGCAAAAAAAGAGTGGATATTGGCTACTTGTTAAGAGTGGTTCTCTGACAAATAGCAATCTTTAATACAGCAAGCTCCTTTTTTTTTTTGGTGGTGTCTCAGTGGCATAGTAGACAGTGCATATGTGTCAATCTCTACTAGCCAGGACAGAAGCGATATGTATGCTGCATTATATATAAATTCTATACCATAGTCATTTGGGCCACCCCGATAGAAATGCATTTACACATGAAGTATGGGACTTAGCGCTCAACCAATACCCACTAAAACCACAGTAATCTTCCTTCATGACCAAAGTGGTGTAGATCCTTCTGGCATGAGGTTCTTCCATGTCTTTGTGATGACTTTGGGCTTGACCGCTTTTTTGTCAAACCTCTTTGTGTCTGTTGCCAGGCAATCCAGTTTAATCTTCCTCCCAAGCACAGCCCTTATTCTCATTGCCATTTTCCTTTCGCTCAGGGTGCATTCCAGGTCGGCTTCTCTTGTTATACACCACTCACATCTTGCCTTCTGTCAGGGGACTCCTCATTCCTTTCTTCTTTCACTCTTTATTTCTTCACTCTCCTTTCATTCACTTCCTTATTTCTTCTATCATTCTCTCATTTTGCTGTTACTACTTTTTCAACACTATCTGTTAGTACTATTCTCAACCTTTGAGGTGCTCTGGTTCTTTAGCTATCACTCAGACAAGTGTGGGCCCTTCAGCACCGCTCCAGGCTGCTTAGATAAGCTGGAGTTTGCCTTTCTGACTTCTAAAGTCCGGAGTTTTCCTCCCTTGTTTGCACACTTGTTTGGTTAGTCAATTTTCGAGTTTTTAAGGTTTTGTTGTACTGTACAGTTGTTTCCCATGCTTCAGAGGCCCCAGAAGCATCCAACCTGGCATAGGGAATCCCCAGACTTGTTCTCTTTGGATCTCCCTCTGCCAGGTGAGTAGCTACCTTGATATTGTCAGTATATATTCTAATACACTTTGGATCTCCCTCTGCCAGCTGTGTGACTGAGCCACAGCCTCTAGAGGTCACCCTTACAGCAGAACAAGTCTCTACATTTCGGTCTGGGAGCCCCCTTCAGCCTGCTTGAGCCCTCTCTTGCCCCTTTAGGTCCCTCCCCCACTGGATTACTCCCTGCCCCTCTGTTGCTTCTATGACCCAACCAGCCCCCTCAGACACTCCCCTGGATGCTTCTGCCCCTCAGGATGATGCCTGGGGTCGCTTGCTTGCTCTGGAGACTCAGGTGCAGACCACTCAAGCTTCCCTCACCCTCCACACCACCGAACTTGCTGGATTGCGTCAGGCCACAGACACCATCTCCCATTCCCTTCAGGCCCTCTTAGAGCGCCTCCCTCTCACTCCTACCCCTCTCCAGGCACCTCCAGTTAGGGCTGGCACACCCACAGTCCCTCGCTTTGGGGCCTCCCCCCCAGTTCATGCCAATATTCCTCGCCCAGCACTCCCAGACGCATCCAATGGTGACCGAGCGATAGGCGAGCATTTCCTGCAGTCCTGCATCACCTATATTCAGCTCAGTGGTGAGGCTTTTCCCTCTGACGCTCTCAAGATCACTTGGGTTCTTTCTTACATGAAGTCTGGGTGAGCTTCGACATATGCGCTACGAGTCTTTCGACACCCTGGAGGAGTGGAGAGTTTTGGAAGTTGGGATCAGTTTGAGAAGGAGTTTTGGACAGAGTTCTTCCCCTTGGACCCTGCTAAGGTGGCAGCCCTCACTCTCCGAGATCCTCATCGATATGGGCAGGGGAAGCGGACCCTAGATGAGTACATTGACTCCTTCAGAGCTCTTGCTGAACAGGCCTGTTATCTGGATGGTCTTCAGCTCTGTCTCACCTTCCGAGATGGCCTCCTTCCCTCTCTCATGGATTGGATTGACAGCATGGCTGAGGGACGACCTGATGACACGAGTATCGAGACCTGGTATCAGGTAGCACGTGATCAGTGGCAGCTCATGGAGTTACGACGCGAGCTCCACCGCGGAACTGCCCCTCGCTCCACCCCACAGGCATCTTTTTCTGCTTGTCATCCCATCCAGCCCTCCCTTCCATTTTGTGCTCCACCTCCAGCTCAGGTACCTGCGGCACGTCCTCTTCCTTTTGGAGTACCTATGGATGTTGATGCCTCTCGTCAATGTTCCTCCCTTCCTCTCCTCTGCCATCGCTGTGGAAAGCCTGGTCACTTTGCTCGGTATTGTCCCCAGGGGTTAGAGGTGCGCTATCTCTCAGCTTTAGAGCAGGAGGAGCTCCTTCTCCAGCTCCTTGCTGCCCGAGACGTTTGAGGAAACCCCTCCCCAGATGTACAGACTGAAGCAGAACCTTTGGAGGAGTCCTTGGGTCCTGTGGAAGCTGTAGCAGAACCATCAGATGGGTCCTTTGGTTCTGCAAGGGAGGGTTTTCAATAAAGCGACAGATGAGTTGTATGCCTCCGCCGCCTGGTGCTAATCAGTTTACATGTCAATCAGTAGAGTCTTCTAATGTATCGCTCCCTGTTCCTGATTCTCTGGCTGAAACTGTAAGCACCCCCTCCGACGTACAAAATACCCCCTTGGTCCAAGCTTCAGCTAAGACTTCTTCTCCTCCTTCTCCTGTCCGACGACCACATGTCCCAGCTTGGAAACGACGCCTTCCCCGTCGCTATGTTGTTGCTTCTACTCCCTCTCCCAACTTTCTGCATCTGAATGTGGAGATTGAGACAACTGACACTCAGCAGACTCGAAGTGTCATAGCTCTCTTGGACAGTGGCGCTACTGGACTCTTCCTAGACACCCATTATGTGGAACAACACCGGCTCACTACCCATCCCCTCTCTCACCCTATTCCAGTCTATAACATTGATGGTACGCTCAATGAAGCTGGATCCATCCGCTCAGTGGTGGATTTAGTCCTTCGTTATCAGACTCATTCTGAGCGTGCAGTCTTTGCGGTTACCAGCCTAGGAAAGCAGGACATGATACTTGGGTTCTCCTGGCTGCATGATCACAATCCTGAGATTGACTGGGCCAAGGGTAAGGTGAGCATGAGCCGCTGCCCTCGACGGTGTTCCACATGTGCCAAGGAAGTTAGAGAGGAGCGCAGAGAGTGGGTAAGGTGAGCATGAGCCGCTGCCCTCGACGGTGTTCCACATGTGCCAAGGAAGTTAGAGAGGAGCGCAGAGAGTTAGTCCGTGAGCATGCTGCTATCCGGGCTTGCCAGGTTGGACACCTCCCCTTTGCAGACCTCGACCTACTGGATCCTCCTCCCTTGGCATTCCCTTATAGAGAGGCCCTCTATGAGGACGTTCAAGGTGTAGTGAGTGAAGCCCAGATGGAAGATGGACATGAGGGTGAATTTGGATGCGCTCCTGACCCAGAGTCTCCAGACGAGGCTATTGAGACAGGTGATAGGATTTATGCAACTACGTTACGACCTCCACCAACTGTAGCAGAGATCAGAGCTAGCCAAACTACCTCCCAGCGGCTAGCTCAGGCATTTGCTGCCAACTCTGCTCCTAAGTCGTTCCGAGATGCGGTTCCTCATCACCTGCAAGACTTTGAGGATGTTTTCTCTAAGGCATCATTTGACTCCCTGCCAGAGCATAAGCAGTGGGACCATGCAATTGAGCTTACACCCAATGCTGAGCCCTCTAGCTGCAAGGTCTACCCACTCTCTCCCAGAGAACAGGATGAGCTTGATGCCTTTTTGCAGGAGAATTTAGACTCTGGTCGCATCCGTCCCTCAAAGTCTCCGATGGCCTCTCCAGTCTTCTTCATTAAGAAGAAGGATGGATCTCTACGTCTGGTTCAGGACTACCAAGTCTTGAATGCGATGACTGTGAAGAATCGCTACCCCTTACCACTCATTTCAGAGCTTGTCAACAACCTCCAAGGTGCGCGCTACTTTACCAAGTTGGATGTCTGCTGGGGCTACAACAATGTGTGCATCAAAGAAGGAGATGAGTGGAAGGGAGCATTCCGAACAAATCGTGGACTCTTTGAACCTCTGGTAATGTTCTTTGGCCTCACTAATAGCCCTGCCACCTTCCAGACCATGATGAACAACATTTTCCGAGACCTCATAGCGGAAGGTGTTGTGTGCGTATACCTTGACAATATTCTCATCTATACCAAGACTCTAGAGGAGCATCGTCGGATTACGCGCATTGTACTGGAACGTCTTCGCCAGCACCAGCTCTATCTTAAGCCAGAGAAGTGCAAGTTTGAGCAGACTAAGGTTGAATATCTTGGACTGATCATCTCTCATGGAATGGCTGAGATGGACCCAGTCAAGGTGGCTGGTGTAGCAGAGTGGCCAGAGCCTAAGAACAAGAAGGAGGTTCAGGCCTTCCTGGGTTTTACCAACTTCTACCGGAGGTTTATTCAGGATTTCTCACACCATGCCTGGCCCCTCTTCGATCTCACCACTAAGGACACTCCTTGGCACTGGGATGCAGCACAGCAGACAGCCTTTGACACCCTCAAACAGGCAGTCACTTCAAAGCCTGTCCTTATATTCCCAGATGATGACTCTTCCTTCCGTGTCAAAGCTGATAGCTCGGATTTTGCTACTGGGGCCGTTCTCTCTCAACAGTCAAGGGAGGATGGTAAGTGGCATCCTGTGGCTTTCTACTCCAAGAGTCTCAATGCCGTGCCATTCTCTCTCAACAGTCAAGGGAGGATGGTAAGTGGCATCCTGTGGCTTTCTACTCCAAGAGTCTCAATGCCGTAGAGTGAAATTATGAGATCCATGACAAGGAGATGCTAGCTATCATTTGGTCATTTGAGGAGTGGCGACATTTCCTTGAGGGTGCCAGGCATAAATTTGAGGTGTGGACTGATCACAAGAACTTAGAGTACTTTCAGACGGCCAAGAAACTTAACCGCCGACAGGCTCGATGGTCCTTGTATCTGGCCAACTTCGACTTCTCTCTGCATCACAAACCTGGATGGAGCATGGGTAAGCCAGATGCACTTTCTAGGTGAGCAGACCATGGTTCAGGAGCTAGTGACAATGAGAATATTGTACTTCTGAAGCCAGAACTATTTGCTATCTGTGCTCTAGAAGGTGTGGTTGGCCAGGGAGAAGAAGTGAGCATCCTTCGAGACATCCGACGAGGTAACCGGGAGGGCGCTCAAGAAGATCTGGTAGCTAAGGCTGCCATGGCCTTGCATGCTCGAGAGAAAGCTGGAGTGAAGTCTGTCCGCACCGACGAGTGGTCTCTGGAGAATGGTCTTCTCACCTTCCGGGGACACATTTATGTTCCCAACTTGCCAGACCTCTGGAGGCGGATTGTGGAGCAGCATCATGACTCTTGAGTTGCAGGACATCCTGGCAGATGGAAGACACTGGAGCTGGTCTCGCGGAATTACTGGTGGCCTCAAATGTCACGGTATATTGGCTCTTACACCTCCACCTGTGATCTTTGCCTTCGGACTAAGCCTCGTCGTCAGCCTCCTATGGGACAGCTTCATCCATTGCCTATCCCAGCTGAGCGTTGGAGTGTGGCCTTGGTAGACTTCATTGTTGAGTTACCTGATTCTTATGGATATAATACGATCATGGTGGTAGTGGATCTCTGTGGCAAGCGTGCTCATTTTATTCCAACACACACTACTTGCTCAGCCATGGGCGCAGCCAATCTGTACCGGAAGCATGTCTGGAAGCTCCATGGGTTGTCAGATGCTTATGTCTCAGACCGCGGACCTCAGTTTGTGGCAGAGTTTACTAGAGAACTGTATTGCCTCCTCCATGTCAAACTCCACACTTCCACAGCCTACCACCCCCAGTCTGATGGCCAGACTGAGTGTGTCAACCAGGAGCTAGAACAGTATCTCTGGCTCTTCTGCAATGAACGACAGGATGACTGGGATGATCTATTACCAGAGGCAGAGTTCCAGTACAACAACCGTGTACACGCTGCCACCCAGATGTCTCCTTTCCTTCTAGATACTGGTCGACATCCTCGGATGGGATTTGAGCCTCGTGGACAACCTTCAGAGAATGAAGCTGTCAACGAGTTCATAGATCGGATGAAGGCAGCCCAGGAGGAAGCCAAGGCAGCTTTAGCTAAGGCAAAGGATGACATGGCCCGCTACTACAATCATGGATGAACTCCAGCCCCCAAGTACAAGCCTGGAGATCGAGTCTACCTGGATGCCTCTGACATTGCCACTACCCAACCTTCTCAAAAGCTCTCTCACCGTCGTCTAGGACCCTTTCCTATAGTAAGACAGGTAGGCCCACTTGCTTATCGACTCAAGCTGCCTAGTGGAATGAGTCGACTCCATCCAGTCTTCAATGTGGTGAAGCTTTCTCCAGCCTCAGAGGATCCAATCCCAGGTCGATGTCCACAGCCACCTCCACCACCAGTTCTGGTAAACAACCAAGAAGAGTACGAAGTGGAGCGGATCCTAGACAGCCAACTCTTTAGGGATAAGCTTCAGTTCAAGGTCAAGTGGAAGGGCTATGGAATCGAGGACATTTCCTGGGAGCCACAAGAGAATGTCCATGCCCCTGCCTTGGTCCAGGAATTCTATCAACAGCATCCCAATGCTCCTCAGGCAATCAGAGGCCTCTATTCTCTTTTCAAAGTAGACCAGGCCATCCAGAACTACTTCTATCCAGCACGTCGAGACACCGCACTCTAAAGGGGGGGTGATGTCAGGGGACTCCTCATTCCTTTCTTCTTTCACTCTTTATTTCTTCACTCTCCTTTCATTCACTTCCTTATTTCTTCTATCATTCTCTCATTTTGCTGTTACTACTTTTTCAACACTATCTGTTAGTACTATTCTCAACCTTTGAGGTGCTCTGGTTCTTTAGCTATCACTCAGACAAGTGTGGGCCCTTCAGCACCGCTCCAGGCTGCTTAGATAAGCTGGAGTTTGCCTTTCTGACTTCTAAAGTCCGGAGTTTTCCTCCCTTGTTTGCACACTTGTTTGGTTAGTCAATTTTCGAGTTTTTAAGGTTTTGTTGTACTGTACAGTTGTTTCCCACGCTTCAGAGGCCCCAGAAGCGTCCAACCTGGCATAGGGAATCCCCAGACTTTCTCCCTCTGCCAGCTGTGTGACTGAGCCACAGCCTCTAGAGGTTGCCCTTACACCTTCTATATTATGTGTGCAGCTTTAAATACAATTATCGTTTTAAACTTTCTTTTCCTGGTGTCTTCTCCGGGTTTGTTTTCTGCAATTGTGCATCCAAGGATATTCTCCAGTGTGGGTTTAATATATGGGATGTTTCTCTTCTTCATTACTGTCTGTATGAATCTCCAGACCGGCTCCTGCCCCGAGATTATGCATTTGGTAAGTATATGGTCCAAGGACTCTTCTACTCTGCACTTGAAGCACATTGCCCTGTATTTGAAGCCCGGAATGTTTTCCTAGTACTTTCCTATCTTGTATGCATTGTGCATACTCTTTCACAGGAAATTTCTGATCTCCTTCAACAGGGTCTTATCCCTTAGGGACTTCCAGATCACTTGGTCTGGTGGTAGGGTCTCGGATCTCTCCTTCATGGCCCAGCATGTGATATCTAAGTTAGTTATTGTGCCTTTTCTCTCCAGAGTTGCTTGTGCTTCCATTATTCCTTTGTATGCCAGGGCTTGTGTTATCTTTGTGAGTTTTGCATCTGATATATTGTATCCCTTGGGGATATGAAGGTCTATGTGGTCTGGTATGTCTTTCTTTGCTCCTAGATCTGCCAAGGTATTGGCCCCTTCATTTTCTTCTATGCCTGCATAGGCCTTAACTTTTTCAAAGGGAATTAATCCCTGTCTCTTACAGAGGAGGGCAATAAGGAGTCTTAGGATGTCGCTGTTTGCAGATCCGATCCATTCTTTGTCTTCTCTCTTTCTGAGCAATTTTGTCAGGTTGTCTATGGTAATCTGTGAGTCACTTTTGATTAGTATTGATTGAGTAGCTGGGACTGATTGCACCACTTCTAAGATAGCTACCATTTCTCCTGCATTGTTAGTCTGGGCTATGTATTGTGGCAGCCTAATTGCCTGATTTCTCAGGTCCTTGTGGTTAAACCAGACTCCTGCACTGGCTGCTGCTATTCCATTTCTGTCTCTATAACATGATCTATCTATATAAATCGTTTTTAGAGTTGGGGCAGGTTCCAGTGTTCTTTTATAGGATATATCCTCATTGTTAGTCTTTGACAGTGCTGTGAAAACCCTGAAGCCCTTGCTCAGGGACCCCCATGTGATAATATTGAGCTTGAAGAGGTGTCTGTTATCATTTTCCAGCCATTCTATCTCTTCATCATTCATAGTGCACGTTTCTTCTGATGAGTCTGGGTGCCACTTCTGATATAGTTTGCTAATGTACTTCCTTGCTAGGCTGCTGTACTTGTGCAGGTTACAGTACCCCTTCCTTCTCATGTTTTTACATTTTCCACACACGCAGTTTTTATGGGCTTTGTGGCTGCCAGTGGTTACTGCTAGGGATTCTCCAAAATCTTTCATTTCACCTACTATTCTAATGTCATGCACGTCCCATAGGCATTTCATTTTCTCCAAGTTTAGCTGTGTTCTTATGTCTTTTCATATTCCTTTATGATGCCATATCAGCATCTGTTTCCTTAGGCTGGCTATCATCATTAAGAGTGTGAAGGATACCTTATATTTCTTTGCCACTTTGATCATATGTTTAAGCAATTCAGGCAGGCTCTTATCGCTCATCCTTGTGTCAACTGTTGTGTCTTGGAGGAAGATATTCATTGTGAGTGGCTTCTCCCCTTCTAGTTTACTTGTGATTTTTTCACTTATTAGCATATCTGCAAGCAGGGCCCATTTGAGGCGTTCAGAATTCAATTTTAAGTATTGCTGCATTTTCATAATCTCTATTGCTTAATTCCTTGTTCTTAGGTCTAGGACTTTCCTAACCCCACTTGTGAAGGGCAGTTTTAGAGTGTTCATTCCAATTGTAGCTTTGGATTCTCCTTCCCATAGAAATTCTCTTATTATTCTCACCAGATAATCTTCAATTTGTTTTGGCATTCCTTGAACATGAGTTTTGTACTGGGTTCTGCCTCCAACTACCATATTTATAATTAGCCTTTGTCCCTCTAGGGTTGGTTTGCCTCTGCTCCAACATCTGAGGTCTTTAGTGATGGCCTCAATGGTAGGGATCCACATGCTTACATTGTCTATATTGTTTCCTATGAATGCACCTAATAGGCATGTTGCTTTCCCATCTTTTACTATTTTAATATTCTCTGAGATCACAGGATCATCAGGGCAGGTTCTGCGTGTGGTTTGGAGGATATTTTGGTGCTCAGGTATGCCCATAGGTACTATGACCATCTTTGATATGTTAAACTTTGCCCCCAATACCTCACACTATCTTTTAAGTATGTTTTCTAGATCTTGAAACTTATCATCCTCAGCAAGATATACCGTTGTATCATCAGCAAATAGAGTTGTGATCAGTCTTTCAATGTTGTTATGCAGAGTTAGGCCTCTAAGGGAGGACTCCTGCAGCATTTGGGCTAGGGATTCTATTGCTAGGTTGAAGAGTAGACATGATAATGAATCTCCTTGTTGCATGCCTCTGAGAACTTGAAAGCTCTTACTCATTTCCTCATTGAGGATAATCCTCATGTGGGCATCTTTGTACAAGGCTTTGATTGTATCCATGAAGGGTTTTGGAAATTCAAACTTTTTGAGAGATGCCCATAGGAAGGGGTGGAGGATTCTATCATAGGCCTTTTCCTAGTCTAGGCAAACAATCATTCCATTAGTATTTGTTCTGTTACACTATTCAATTGTTAGCTGAGTAAATTCAGTTTGGTCCTCAATGCATCTGCCTGCCATGAAACCTGCTTGGTCATGGTGTATGAGGTCTCGGACAACTTTGTTCAGTCTTATTGTTAGGGCTTTCGTGAAAATCTTGTAATCAGGATTTAGGACCGTGATAGGTCTGTAGTTACCTATATCCATTTTATCCTCTTTTTTGTATATAAGGCATAACCACCCTTCTGCAAAGTTTGTATTGGGTTCCATCCCATATTTTTAGATGTCCGTGAAAACTATTGTTAGGGCTGACATTATGTCAAAGCCCTGTCCTCCTTCTCTCTGGGTATCCTCACATCTGTTGGCTAGTTCCTGCCATAATTTGTGTACAATGCTATCTAGGCCTGCTGCTTTTCTGCTCTTCAGAGAGCATGTGGCTTCTATTATTTCTTCCTTAGTGATTTTGCATCCTAACTCTTGCTTTTGAGTCTGACTGAGCATCTTCTTAATGTGTTTTAATACTCCGTTCATATTCAATGCATGGGTGGCTACATTCTCTGGTAGTCCTCTGTTTTGTAATTCCACATAGTATTGCCTTGCTATGTCCGACATTCTTTTTGACTTTCATTCTAGCTTGTCATAGTGTGGATGTGGGCACTGTAAGGCTGTGATGATATTCTCCAGTAACCATTCCTTATTCATGTTTATCCAGGGTGCTGATATTGTTTCACCATGGATAGAGAAGTTTGTTGCCACTGTATCTCTTGATTTCATGAAACGTAGGGTTTCTAAGTCTTTTATTCTCTCATCTATGATGGCCACTTCTTCCCTTTATGTATCTCCATCCAGGGATTTATTGTTCAGCGTTTTCTGTTTATCCTTCTCCAGTGTGCTTATTTCCTTCAAGATCTTTGGCTTAAGGAGTTTCGAGTAGTTTTGGATCTCCTTTAGGATTTTTATCTTAAAGTCCCTGTGTAGGGTTTGGGAGTTTACTAATGAGCTTCTGTCCTCCCTTACTCTTTCTAAGTCATCTAGGTGGGTTTTTCCAATTTTCACCAGAGCTTCCATGAGTTTATCATCTTTTGTCAAAAGGGCTGGCATAGCATAGCATCCACACTCTATGGACAGTAACTAGGGGTGTATTAGGGTTGCAGATGCCATCAGGTAATCTGTATTTACTGCAGTTCTCTCTATATGCCAATTCCAGCTATAGAGTATGAGGTCTTCTACTATGTATAGCTGGTCAATCCCCAAATGTATTGGTCTATTGACCATTTGAAATGTAAAGTCCAGTTTCATGGGGTTCTCTCTTCACCATCTATCAGCCAGCTTTAGATGGGATTTGAGGGACCATAGAGTGGTAACTGCCTCTGCATTATCCATGTGGGGTGGCAGTCTGTCTATAGTTTCTTCAACAATATTCATGTCCTCCAGGATAATGCTGGGCTCTAGCATCTGGAGTCTTGTGGTCCACGAGTTTTTCATTTCTGTCCAGAAGTTCTGGTTCTCTCTAGATCTGTTCAGGACATACACATTCATGCAGCTTAGCGTGCTTCTTTCATACCAGAGTATTTCTATCACTAGTGCTCTTCCCAGTATCAGTGTTCTTGTTCTTACTTCCACCTATTTTATGGTCTTCTTACTTAGCACAAAAGCCACCCCTTTTGCATTGGGTGTATTTGGATCTAGGCATGATATAAAGTGTACTTGTCTCTCAAAGAGAAAGTTCAGGTCTTTTGTTTTTTGGGGGTCCAGGTATGTCTCCTGGATGGCTAACATGTCTATGTCTTTTTCCCTTATTAATTGACACAGTTCATTCCATTTGGACTGGGTGGATATCAAACCCCCACCTTTAATGTTTAGTGTCATGAATCTTAGTGCACCCTTTCTGTTCCTGCTTTTATGTTTCCAGACAGGGTGAGGGGAGTCTTCCTATCCTATGCCTTCTGGGATGGTAGGTTCTTCATTGCTCTCTCTCTCATCTGTTCCAACAGCTTGCCATGCTCCATCACTAATTACTTTCAGGCCATCCTCAGGGTCCTGGTTGATGGGTAGGCCATGGGCCTCTCCTGCCTGGGAGGGGAGGTAACTATAACTGTTGTAATCTGCCCAAAGTTGTGAGTCTATTCTATTTGTGTCAGGAATTTGATTTGGGTGATGTCATTGGTGGTTAGGCCTTTGACTTAAGCAGGGCTGCTGCTATCAGCAACATTCTCATAAAAACAATGCTGCCTGGGCATTTATCCAGCCCATCCAGGGGGTCCAACCAGGATTACTTGTTGTCCATGGACTCAGTAAATCCATCCTAGTATTGTGACCCATTCCTTGTAGTCTGATATGGGGTTAGGCATGTCATTGTAGTTATGTGGGCAGCACCCATGTATGTGGGCATGACTTATACTTTAATTTAGGAAGCTTGTGGGATACACATCACAACTATCTTATTTGATTATCTATGTCTGCAATGCTGACCAGAGGGCATGCTCTGACTGCTGGTTCTCCATGATTCAGCCCTTCATTTGTTGCAGTTACCCCCTTCTCTGTGAGGTCTTTTATTGCAGGTGGTTGTCACAAATTCTGCAGTTTCCTCAACTTTGTCAGTTGCTTTATGGCTGTACCACCCCTCGAGTGTGATGAATTCACATTGTATTGGGTTATGGTCTGCACCCTTACAATTGAAGCAGTGCATGTGGTGTTCCTCCTCAACAAGCACAGCACTCCCACAGTCTATATCTACAAAATGAATTTCCCAGAGGTGTTGTAGAATGACGAAGTAGCTCGTCCAGGTTATAGGAGGCAATGATCTGAAGAATACATTCCAGAGGGGCTTTCTAGATTTGTAGGATGCTACGTGGTCAACCATCTCTTCACCTCTGGCCAGCCCTGCCTTTAGGGTCAAGATAATGTTTATAGCAGGTTTCAGGTTGTGCTGAGAAGTGCCATCATCCAAGAGTTTGGCTTTTAAGAGGGCGACCAGTGTCTTGTTGTTAAGTAGAGTTCTCCAGATGATCTTTGTTATGGTGTCTTCAGAGTTTTGTATTGCGCTCTGGTTGCAGATGCTAAGAGTGAAACCCTTCACGGTGCAGAGGAAGCTTGAGAGAGGTGGAATGTAGGGCAGTATAAATATGGAAGCATCTGGTGTAGACACAATGGGGTGTGCTAGCATGACATTGCCAGCCTCCTCAGTTATGTTCAAGATGAGGAAGTGGTATGGTGGCTTCTGTTTGTCATATCGTTTCTTAGTGATAATATTTTTCTCCTATTGGGAGGTTGATAATTTAACTCTTTCACCTGTTGATAGGCTTCTACTTGGACTGAGTGCATCAAGGGGCACACTACAGACACAGGCCATACTGGAGACCCTAGTGATCCTCTTAGACACAGGACACCACGGGCCTAAGTGCTCAATTATAGGTGTTGTTTATTAGTCTAAACCACCACTATTAAGCCTTCAGCATACACCACTTATTGACTTCAGAGAATTAGGAGACCTAGGACTCATGGCGCTAGCACAATGGCAGGGACACAACTTTGACCAAACCCCAATCAGTTCTATAAAGGGGTTAGCATTAGGCGCTGCCATTGGATGAGGCACTTCAATCAGAAGTCTAAAGAATCAGCAGTGACAGAACAGGATATACTCTAGCCCAACATTTTATCTATCAAGAATTGATACCAGGTTTAGCACCAACAGTAGAATTCATGGCATCTGTCAAGGACTTTCTGACCATACTCTGCAAAGGCCTGGCCAATTGGAATTACACTAAAAAGTGAGCAGACTCATACAAAGTTTAAGTCAGTTTAGAGTCGCCATGGCCAATGGACTATAATGCTGTTGGTCGCCATTGACAGGTCGCTGTTACCTGCAACTATGAGGAGAGGCGCTAATTGGTAGCGCTACAAATGGACCTATTTCAAAAATATAGTGGCGCATAGTATAAAAGATAGCTACTCTGCATGTATATAACAACAAATCGTAACCCTTGAGCACCCAAGTCACACTTAGCATTCAAATTGCACTAGCTTAGCCCAATATCATCACCAAGTTGGGCGCTAACCTCGTTTATCTCATCTTCATTGTTTGCAGTGCCACCTATGGGCACGTTACATTGTGCTATTTGTCTTCATCTCTGTATCTTTGCTTAGGCTACGGCACTTACAGTTTGCCAGGTAGCTTCTGAGGTGCTATTTTCTAGCACATCGTCCTATCACATTTGTTTGAGCACATCAGGACTCTGTCAGGACTCCTCACAACTACACACACCAGGTGCTGGAGACGGTGTTGTACTGCATATACATCCAGCACATCCAACTCAGGTTGGCATCATCATTTTGGAGCCCACCACGAGAAGTTTTTGCTAAGACAGAATTCTACTAGAAACTCAAGCCCAGCAACAGCACCACCTCCTGTTGGAGAATGTGTTTGAACAAGACACCACCAACTCACCCCACTTAACAGGTGCGCTACTGAGACAAACCTTGGACCAGGAGCTTGAGGCAGCACCAGATAGCCTAGCAGAAAGCTTTTTCCCTTTTTCCCAACCTTTTGAGTACCTAGCTGGTGAAAATCCTATGCTGCTTACTTCTCTAAAAGAATTATCTAGGTCATTGTTACCAGAACTTAGCGACTTAGAAGTAACTGAACCCATATCTACTACATCAATGCCAAGCAATACTAGTATCGCCACTATATCTACTTTGACACAAACACCTGCTGATATGGAGCAGGCAAACACACAGTGCATGCCGCCTAGGAACCACTTCTCATTGCCAAAATGGGACGAAACCAAGCCTCAAAAACTAAGGCAGTATTTTAAAGAACTTGAATATTTACTATATGACTGTCGCATAACTGACAATATGCAGATGAAGGAGTATGCCACCAGATATATCTCATACAATACCGCTGAATCATGGACAGGCTTAAACAAGTTTCAAGGATTAACAAACGAAGCAGTTCCAAGGCCTTTTACCTATGATGAATGGAAAAAGACAATCATTCATTTTTATCCAGACGCTGAAGAAGATACATGTTATATGGTAATGGAGATCCAGAAGCTAGTACAGGACACCTTTGCAACAGGAATTCACACTTTAGGTGTGCTATCAACTTACTATCGAGATTTTCAGTAAATAGCGAGATGGCTTGTACAGAATGGAAAGCTCTATAGAAATGAGGAGCGGCGCTTATTTCAACAAGGGATTCTGACCTTACTATGGATGAGAATTGTGCATTGTCTGGAGATTCTTATGCACGACCATCACCCTGAGGAGCCTTATGATATAGATAAAGTCTTTGAGGCAGGAAAGTGGGTATTAAAAGGCACAGATATGGGCATACCTTTGCAGCAACCTGGCTTGGACCATGGGGGAATGCCACCTCAACCAGGGTTGCCAACTCTTAGCACTGCTAATGATTGCAACAGATTCGTCAAGAAGGAGGACTTGGAGAGTGCTGTTAATACTGCGGTTGCCAACATTATGAATAAGCCTGAGACCTTGATCTTGACTAGTCTTTTGATGCCTAGGAACAATGTGCAGTTGGGACTGTGCTATTTCTGTGGCGAGGCTGGACACACCATGACTAGAGGACATTGCACTATCCTCAAACAATATCTGCAACAAGGGAGAGCTTGCCAAGGTACAAATGGTAAAATAGTCTTACCATCAGGCATCAACATTCCTATTTATTCTGAGCACAAGACTTTCCAGGGGTGCATTGACAAATGGCACCATTGCAACCCAGGAAACTTAGCATCAGGCAATCTGAACAGCACTACATCAAAAGAGACGAGACAGAGGTGAATCCTCAACAGATGCTAATTCATGAGGTACTTCAACTTAACGCCATTAACAAGCGACCTATTTTGTCACATGAAGAAAGAATTGAAACATTGGAGAAGGAATTAAAGGTGCTAAAGAATCAGGTCTTTGATGGAGTAGAGATCAGGAAGGGCAAACAGCTGTTAAAGGATTATAGGCCCTCAGATGCTATGATGGAACTCACACCAGCAAAACCCTTGAGTTCAAGCACTACCAATGACACACTAGATGCAGCTAAGGCCCCTGCCATGACTGAGCCACTGTTACATCCGTATTCAGGTCTTGGGGGCAACTATGCCCCACTCCTTAATCGCAACTTTGGAGTGCCAGACAAACCTATAGGGGGCTACCAACCAACTGCATCTATATACAATCTAGAGAAGTCTAAAGCAGTCTTTGATTGCATTATAAAAAGCCAGATCATGCTATTGGTAGGAGAATTATGCAGTGTAGTGCCAGATGTTAGGAATCAAATGCATACAGCGGTTACTCCTTGGCAAAATGTAGCCAACAATATAGTGGTGGTGGACAAATGTGACAATGCACTACCAGGGTTCACCTATATCATGAAAACTATAGTGCCAGAGGTAGAAGAAGCAATGGAAATAAGAGAACCATCTAGTGAAGCTATGTCGGTGGACCCAGTTGAGACCTACTTAAAGTCACTACAAACTGACAACAATCCAGCTATCCTCATGGTCACACAAAACTCACATGCTATCCGTTCAATCATGCTAATAGTAGATGGCAAAAGCGAGATAAAGTCTATTGTGGACAGTGGATCACAGATTATCTCAATGGCCGCTAACGTTGCTAATGAGCTTGGCATCATATATGACCCTACAATTATTCTTAATATGCAAAGCACTAATAGGACTATTGATCGATCTTTGAGAATGGTGCAAAATGTTCCATGTGCTATTGGCAATCTTACCTTCTACCTCCTCATCTATATTCTCAGATCACTGGCATATGACTTATTATTAGGACGACCCTTTGACATATTAGCAAAATCTGTAGTCAAGACAATGTCAGAAGATGAAACAATGCTAACTATAAGCGACCCTAATTTCAGTGTAAGAAGAATGGTTCTGACTTTCCTCTGATAAAAATTCCAGAAACCAGGACTGAGAAAATGACCTTACATTAGCAACAATCCCTGCAAATGTTTTCTGGTGCCATCAAAGAGATGAGTGATGAGGATCATGGAGATGAAGCACTTATTTTGGACTATAATCATCAAACTGGGCGAGTAACTCATATATCACACTTCTCTTTAGCCCCCAAAATTTTGAACTCTTCTTCGTCGCTTACTAGCAAAGCTTTATCATACCTATACCTCACAGCTTCAGACATTACTGAAAACCTTTCAACAGACACTTATTTTGTTTCTACTTCTGACGTTAAAGAACCTTTGATATCTGGTTTTGCCAGAAACTAAAATTCTACATATAATATGTTTGCTAACAATAGTACCCCTAAGCATAAAGGGGTTCAGGTCAAAAAGAAGTACAAGCCTGTAGCGCTTAAAACAAAACCAGTAGTGAGCACTGTATCTGAGGAATTTTGTATCGAAAGAAAGATAATTGGCGACCCATTAGCAACACTTCCCAAACTCAACCTGAATCCACCACCCTTCAAATCCACTGAATGGTTTACAGCAGAGCAAAAGATGCTATTCCTTGGCACCCATGATACAGGCTTTCTATCAACGGTGGAATTGGACATGCTAGTTGATATTATGCAGAAACAAAATGAAGCATTTGCTTGGGAAGACTCAGAGCAAGGTAAACTTAGGACTGACTTCTTTCCACCAGTAGTTATACTGACTATTCTCCATGTGCCCTGAACCAAGCATAATCAACCAATCCCACCCGGAATAGAAGCTGAAATATGCCAGATTATTTGTTCCAAGATAGCAGCTGGCATATATGGGCCTTCCAATTTGGCTTACCACTCGAGATGGTTTTGTATCCTCAAGAAAAATGGAAAGCTACATATAGTTCACAGTTTAGAGCCATTAAACAAAGTCATGATTCGCTATTCAGGGGTACTGCCCTTCCCTGATCACGTTGCTAAGTCCTTCATGGGCCACATCTGTGACGCTACTCTGGATTTGTACATGGGCTATGACAAGCGCTTAATTCATCCTTCCTCTAAAGACTTAATAACGTTTCAAACACTATTTGGGGCGCTATGACTAGTAACGCTCCTCATGGGATGGACCAACTCAGTACCCATATTTTATGACAATATTACATTTATTCTACAGCTAGAGATACCCCACCACGTGCTCAGTTTTATCGACGATATAGGTGTTAAGGGACCAAAAGATTGGCACTTAATAAATGATGAACCTGAAGTCCATCCGGAAAACCCCAAGATTTGTATGGCACTATGGAACTTCTTTCAATTGGTCAACCAAGTTTTACAATACATGAAATATTGTGGCAGAACTTTTTCAGGCCACAAGTTGGTTCTTTACACGCTGCAATTTAAAATTTTAGGCCACGTCTGCATGCCAGATGGCAGGGTCCCTAAAGAGAGCTGATTAGTGCTGCTTGAAAAGTAGGGAGTCTGCTATAACCTTTTAGAAGTTCACGCATTTTTAGGCACAGTAGACGTCCTCTGCATGTTCATTTATCATTTCATACACAGAGCACATGCTCTCAATTGCTTAACCCGCTCAGGGGTGCCTTTTGAGTTTGGACCTGATCAAATTAGTGCCCAAAAGAATTTAGTGAAGGTGCTACAGGAAGTAAAGCCCTTAGTACCCATTGACTATATTACCGCTGATCCTGTCATACTTGCTGTCAACACTTCATACATTGCGGTTGGCTTCTTCCTGTGTCAGTGTGACAGTGCAAATCATAAGATTAGGCACTACAACTACTTTGGGTTGATTACCCTTAACAACAGAGAATCATGCTACAGCCAGCCCAAGCTAGAGTTATATAGCTTGTTTTGGTCATTTCAAGTGCTATGCATATACCTTATAGGGGTCCAGAATCTGATTGTCAAGGTTGACACACGTTACATTAAAAGAATGTTGCAGAATTCAGACATCCAATCCTCAGCTAGTATGAATTGCTGGGTTGTAGCGATACTAATATTCCACTTTGAGTTAGTTCATGTGAAAAGCGCATTTCACAGGCTGGACAGCTTATCTCAATGCCCACAACAGCCAGGAGATGAGGTGCTAGATGAAAGCAACAATGAAGCATTTGACGACTGGATTGACCGACTATACAGATTTGTCCATATCATTCAGCTACCTATACCCTTGCTTTGTAAAGATCAACCAGTCTCCACCTGGTTACATCCTTTGGTGCCATATCAACCTAAACCATATGAGGTGCCATCAACTTTTTACATGGCCAGTATCTATAACATTGCTAAGCCATCTAACGATCTAAAGATAGTTGAGGAACCCAGACCCTTGTGAGAAGACAGCCAAAAGCTACCATATTTGGCATGAAACGCTAAAGCAAAGGCAGAAGATCAGTAAGTAGACCAAGTTAGAAAGTGGCTAAAAAATTTGCAGCAACCTCAAAATCTTACTGATGTGGAATATGCCACATTTATTTGATATGCAATGACCTTCTTCTTAACCAAAGACCAACTCTGGCGGCAAAATAGAGATGGTGTGCACAAGCTAGTAATTAAGCAGGATGGTCATATCAGGATTCTGTGAGCAATGCATAATGATTTGGGACACAGAGGACTCTACATGATGAGGTCTAACCTGCTGGAGCGCTTTTGGTGGCCCCAAGTTAGTGCTGACATCGCATGGTATATTTGCACTTGTCACCTTTGCCAAGTCCAACAAACTCGTCAAGTTCTCATTCCTCCTACGGTAGTGACTCCAGCGCCCTTATTCGGAAAAATATATGTCAACACTATGCATATGCCCAAGTCAGAGCACTACAAATATATTATTCAAGGCAGATGTTCTCTGGTGCACTGGCCAGAATTTTGCATGTTATAACAAGAAAACACGGATGCAATAGCTAAGTGGCTTTTTGAAGATGTTATCTGCTGATGGAAGGCCCTACATGAAATTGTTACAGACAATGGGGTGCCTATAGTTAAGGTGCTTGCTTATCTTGCAAAGAAGTACAATATACAGCATATAAGAGTCTTGGAGTACAACAAATGCACAAACGGTATTGTAGAGAGGCCGCATTTCGATGTTCAACAGGCATTATTCAAGGCAGTCAATGGTGACAAAAATTGCTGGAGCAAAGCAACCTATTCATTCTTTTGGTCTGAGCAGGTAACTGTACAAAAGAGGATGGGCTGCTCCTCTTACTATGCTGTGACTGGTACCCATCCACTGCTACCGGCAGACATAGTGGAAGCGACTTATTTGCAACCCCTGCCAAACTCACTATTGGCTTCTATGGATATGATTGCTAGATGAGCAATAAATTTACAGCGCTGTATGGAGGACCTTGAACACTTACACAAGACTGCATTCCAGGCATGTTGACAGGCAGCGCTATGATTTGAAAGTGAGCACAGTGTCACTATAAGGGACTATAACTTTACAACAGAAGCGCTGGTCCTTATGAGGAACTCAAAAATCGAAGTTACACACAATAAAAAGATGTGACCTTGGTATCTAGGACTGCTCATAGTAGTTTCTCGCAATAGGGGAGGAGCCTACATACTTTGTAAATTGGACAGCTCAGTTTTGCATTGACCCGTAGCAGCGTTCTAACTCATTTTCTACTTAGCATGTGAATACATTTCCCTACCTTTGTTGGCGCTGGACATTGACATTGCTAAACTTCAAGAGCTAGAGGAGACCAAACTAGTGGACAATAACAAAGTCACATCAGATGCAAAAGACAATCAGTAGCAGGAGATGATTAGGTAGGGCACTAGATCTTAGCACCTTGCACCACACTCATAAAAAGAACAACTGAGCATAAATAACCATACTATTCAAACTACAGAACTAACAAGATTTGAGAACTAGCTATATTAGGCCCTATGGCAAGAACCTCCAACATGTCCACTGGAGCACCTAGGCTGCTGCCTGCAGCAAGGTAGCATGGAGGAAGGAGGCAGTGCAGGTGGTAGGATGGGTGACAAAGTGGAGGAGGCGGTCCCAGGGAGAAAAGTAGAGAAGTCAGGTGGAGGAGAAACATATATGGGGGCAGGTGGCACTCCAGCCCTGAAGCAGGAAGCTAGATGTGTGAAAGGAATGATGATGCGCTTGAGCATGGTGGCACGAATGTCCTCTGTAATCAGATCTAGCAAGGGCAACCACCTCAGCACCTGAGGAGGCAAGGAGTTAGCAAGCCAGAGATGATGGAAGGAAAAAGGAACTAACAACATGATTGGTTTTGAGAGATCGGAACTCTAAGCACCTTTGACTGCCAGAAATAGAAGGCTGAGGGACATTTAAAGATACTTAATCATGCTGCTTGTAAAGACTTACCGCATTTGGGGGCTGTTCAGTCTCTACAAGTCACTCCTGGGTCATAGCCAGAAGTAAATGGTAGCATTGGATTAGGGTAAAAAGATTGCCATTGTGGTGCCAAATACCACCTTGGGGAAGACAAGCAAAAAAGATCTCAAGGTGATCTAAAACCTCAGGACAATAGATGGGTGTAGTATCTTCAAGGAGGAAGAAAGGAGTAGGCATTGCGCTAAACCTGACATAAACACTAGGCTCAGAAATCTCAGATATATACCCAGAAACATTGTGCAGGATTGAAGGGACTTAGGAAACAGAACTTATGTGGCACAATCACGAGGACACAATAACAACAATATATTTCATAAATCTACGGCAAGAAAAGCAAGATCTGGGAATCTGTCAGGCCAGTGGCACTATGGAGAAGATGGAATCACCTCACTCAAATAACACGGGGGGGCAAGGACAGACAAATGACAGTTCAAGAAGGGCCAAACCAAGAAATATATTTGCTCACAACCACTGGACCCTTGAGGGGACCACAAAAAAAGTCAGCACCGGTATACTTGTGAGGGGACTGGGAGCAAAATGCCATTGGACACGGAAGAAGGAGAGGTGATGGCTCAGTAACTAACCAGGTAATAGCTTTCCTTCATCAAAAGCTGAAGACAATCTGCTGTGTCCTCGGTAGCGATTTTCTGGATTTGGGTGACTATCAGAAGGGCATTGTAATGTGCCAGGAATAGCAGCACATGCACATGGAAAGCCTGGCTCCAAGCAGCCTCCATACTGAAACACATTAACAAGGACACATCTCCCCAAATTTCACAAGTAGCATGCAGAAGCTGGCAGCAACGACTCAACTCAACCATCTTATCAGCCAACTTAGGAATATCCTCAGGAGGATAGTGGTGAAAGAACAAAGTGGCCCAGTCCAGAAAGGTGGGAGGATCCATGGCAATATAGGCACAATTACAGCTTCAAGTCCACACACAACCAGATGGGGTGGCCATCGCAAAGACTGATGGAATCGAGTTGATGCATAAGTAATTTATAGGACACAGGAAGCGTTTCAACTAGCAACAATATGGGAGGACTTTTCTCAAGAGACCAGGACCCTAACAGGAGTGCTAGCCAATCAGAGGCACTTGACTCATCCTGGGACCATCCAAAAAGGAAGTTGACATTCGATGTTTAGTGCTTACTCACATCATCACTGAATAGACATAAGCGACTACTGGTTTTCTATTTCTTTATATGCTATACTTCTTGCATGGATCCACTTATTTATTTACAGACAGTACTCATTTCTACTTAGTCTGGCACAGTAATAGCTATTGGACCATGCTGGCAAAGGGGTTTTTGCACTGTGATGATCTACTGAGTGTTTCTCCTTTTTCCTTTAGTTTGTTTATTTTGATTGCTTACAGACTGAAGTGTTGGTATCAAAAGGAGAAGGGCGTTTATTCGGATACAGTGCTACATCAAAAAAAAACTATGTATCAAGCAATTACACAATCAAAGTCCAAGAAGAACGGAGCGCTATGGGCCAGTGACTACACATCAAATGCAAGAAGGGCAGGATCATCTAGAGAGAGCAAATCCCCATCCTGAATACAGTTACTCACTTGCCACTTGAGTGCATCAGTGAGATCATTATGAAGACTGAGCAAAAGGGTCTCACGACATGCTAAAGTATCAATGCAAGGGCACAGGAGGGCCAGGTTGTGCCTAATGGTCTTGGTAGCCTCATCAATATGGAGAAGTTGTTGGCAAAGGTCTTTAGCAGGACAAAGGGGAGTGACAGAGTAAGAAAACTGGTTGCCAAGCCAAGGAAAGACGTCGCCAGTGACATGCATAGCCAGGGCAAGGGTCCAGAAGGGATTGAACTAACCCAAATCAGCGGGAGGAAGGAAATGAGTTAGGGGGACTCATGCGGACAGTAACAGGGGCACAGGACATCCATTCATAGCGCTCGTAACCAGGAGACATGGCTCTAATAGAAGAAAGACTCACTCCGTAAGGAGGCAAGTATCTCCAGCAGCACTGGCACTCACTCTGAGGCACAAGGGTCTCTTCAGACTGAGGGGCCTCAGAAGTTTTGCAAGTGCTGGGAAAAGTAGAAGGGCTGTGAGGAGGAGTTGTGGAAGGAGTAAGAAGGACACTAGGTGAGTCGCTAGCTTCAATAGGAACAGGAGAAGGGCTAGCACCTTCACTAGATATAGGCACATCTTAAGCAGGAGATATCGCCATGACAACGGGGAGAGAAGGAGGAACTGGGGTCCTAGCAATTAGATCAACAAGAATAGAAGATGAGGGTGAACTAAAAGACATATGGCTCTTGACTGGGGCTGCTCTGACAAGAGTTAGTGGCAAGTGGTGATGACATCCAAAGTTTGGTCAGTAACAAATATTACTATAGTGTTACCGTACCAATTGCTTGCGTTGGGCGCACTATAAGTGATGTGGGGAGTCCCGGGCAGGTCCCAGAGAACGCGCCTGTGAAAATAAAGGAAAAGTCGGTAAGGGAGTCGGCAAGTGTAAAGCGCTAAGGTAAAGCGCTTATGAAAGAAGTGGTAAGTGACACGGCAATGTGAGTGGCAAGAGCACGGTATGCTTAGCAAAGTCTAAGCATCGATAATGCCTGCCGTAGTTGCAAGGCGCGAGTGTGTCAAGTGTTGGCGAGCATCTGCAACTGCCGGTGAGTTCGACGTTGCCAACCGTAAATGAGATCTTGAGCGTAAGGGAGACTGAAGAAAGGGGAGCAGGAAACTCTGGTCTATTATTCGATTTACAAGTTAGTAAGTACTTTTATACTACAATGAGTTCACCGTCGCCAATGACCAACCATCGCCAAAGTGCGGTAAACTAGAAAATTTCACAGGGGTAGCTCCAACGGTTTCAGATTCCTACCGTCCATGCAAGAACCTTAGCGACGCCAGGCGGCAGATCGCGGTGCTAAACCATCAATCCATCATCCTTCTGTCTGTCCAAAGTGCTTAGCGATGTCAGGCGCCAAATCGAAGTGCTAAGCGGTGTCAGATGCCAAGGTCAAATGCCAAGCTGTCCGTCAGTTTTTGATAGATCATCAGGCTTCTCTCTAAGCGCTGTCGTCAGTGACTGATGCCATCTGTCAGTTGTCATTCTGTCTGCCGTCGGCGCTATCACTGATCGGATCTGCTTCTTGCCGTGCACGGCCATCAAATATCGCCAAAATTGGTTAATTAGCGTGCGCTAAGGTATTTTGAGTCGGTGCTGCATTGCCGTCGCCTGCCGTTGATGTGCTGAACCTGTATGGTGTCAGGTTCCGCTGAGTCGGGGGCTTTCCAGGAAAGCAATCGCCCTTACAATGCGGACTTGACCCACGGATACTCGGGTGTCTGGAACTCCAGGGCTAGGACTCCGGGGTTCAAGACGTGGACAGGGAAATCCCGGGAGAGGGGACTTAGTCCGGGGGTTTTGGGTGGTGGGTAACGGGGGAGTTCGGGTGGGGGTCGAGTCGGAAACCGGAGGTTCTAAGACGAGACCAAGTTAGTAAATTAAAGTCGCGAAGTGCGTACCAGTCTTAGAGCACGCGAATATCCAAGCGTGCCAGTCAAGCGTGCCAGTCAATGCGTACCAATCAAATAGAGGGCACGCAACAATCCAAGTAAAGCAAGTAACAGTGTATGTAATATCAAGACTGTCAATGCGTACCAATCAAATAGAGGGCACGCAACAATCCAAGTAAAGCAAGTAACAGTGTATGTAATATCAAGACTAGCAAATACAGCGGAGAACTACACTATAAGTACTACGGATCGTGTCTCGGGATTCCGGGGTGTCTGGGATGAGTTCCGGGGGTCATTGAGTAGCGGTCAGGGACTGTATACCGGGATCGCGCGTGTGGGGACACGCGATCAATTGGCGTGGAGGGAGTCGTGATGCGTGGGACGTGATGCGTGATGGTCGGATGCGAGCCGCGTGATCCGATCGTTGATGGCAGTTGATCCCGGGGTCCGTGATGCAGGGGTCCCGGGGGGCTGGCTGATGGCGGTCATTGATGCGTGTGATGGCGGCGTCGGCAGCTGTGGAGGCGGGGTGCGCTGTGGGATTGACGGAAGAGGTTCCCGGGCAGGGCTCCAGGGGTGTCCCGGGGGTTGGGGGGAGGAGTCGTGACATCACCCCCCCTCAGCACCGAGACCCTCCGAGGCGTGCGTAGCCGGAGATTCGGACCGGACCTGAGCGTGGGAACCGGCGCCTGCCCTGCCACGTAACGAAAAAAATTTTTTACCATCAAACTCAACTATGTCGCGAACACCGATGCATTCGCCGACGCCCCCGCAAATGAACGAGGTCACGCCCCTCATGGCGTGGGAAGCCCGGAACGCTGATGAGCTCCCATTATAGATGACCACGGATAGCGCCAACACAAGCACCTCACATTGGCACACTGGGACCACCAGGAGCGGCACGTCTTAGCGCTCCAGGGGCTAATTTTTGCATATTTTTATGTTAATAACTCGCAGCTGGAGCCTCTAATTACTCCAGGACCACTCTTTATGGCACCATCTATTCTTAGCACTCCTCTTGACACCTTGCCGCACCTTGCCACTCACCCTTCAGGGCCGTACACGGACACAGACACTTGGCACCCATGATGCTCTTAGCCGGTGGCAGCAGGAATGATGAAGTATTTTATGACAGACAGCTTGGAGTTTCACCTTAGCACCTGACGTCGCTTAGCTTCTTGCCGACTCAGACCGACAGCATGATTGTGGACCTTTTTCACCATATAGTTTAATTCAGGGCATTTACTTACATATAAATACTTACTTTTTGTTAGTAGTACATCATCAATTTGGCAGTAGGGATTGTATCCCAACATTTTGGTCACCCTACACAACAGACTACCTTTTGTTGACCGTGTCGGCAAGGGGACTCTGCTTTAGTTCTCTCTCACCCTTTCTGTCTGCAATCTCTTAGTGCCTTGCAACTACGGCAAGGCATTTGCGCTTAGATCTGCTAAGCAATCTTGTCATTTTATCATCTCTTTTAGGTGCTAACACTTAGCGCCTCTTAGTGACCCCTTTACAGTGTCTCTTAGCGCCTTTCCTTGGCGACTCTCTCTCGCGCTCCTTAGCGCCTTCCCTTGGCAACTCTCTCTCAAGCTCCTTAGCGCCTTTCCTTGGCAACTCTCTCCCGCGCTCCTTAGCACCTTTCCTTGGCGACTCTTTCCCGTGCCTCTTAGCACCTTTCATTGGTGATTTTTAGCATACTCTTGCCGCATTTTTGGGCCTTAAATAAGCGCCAATCTCCCCTTTTCCTTACCACCAACCTCTTGCCTACTGTGCGTTCTCTGGGACCTGTCCGGGACTCTCTCCCATACTTAGCGCGCCCAAAGCTATATTGACTAAGTAGCTGTACTAGTGATAGTGCACCTTAGCGCAATTTGGGCGTCATCAACGCGCGTTACCGGGCTCGTCTTGACCGGGAGCGCGTGGCGGTGCTCGTCAAGCAACGTGAGTATTCCCGCGCCACCTCTTTACCCTACTGACCTTTCCTTTTCAGAACAACGCAACATTCCGGCCCCGGAGGCAGGTCCCAGCCGACTCCCGGAGTCTATTCCTGAGGCTGGCCCCAGCGTCCCCCCCCGTTCGAGTCGTCCCGCGCCCACCTTTGCGCGGATGACTGTCCGCCCTCCCCGTCCACACCCCCCTCCCCGCCCTAGGCTGCCAGCCCCCTGCTTCCGTCGCTCTGGGATGGCGGTGGGGACCGTTGCAGAGGTCCCGGAAGATCAACACGTTGCGTGGGCGGCCGTGATGCAGGAGCTGTTCGGGGAGGCCCTAGAGAGGCTCCGGGGCCTGCCTGCTCATGCCTGGTGTGTAAGCAATGGACCGGTGAGTGGGCTCCTACCTCTTTCTTGGTCGTCCTGCTAACTTTGGTGCAGTGCTTGCACTGCGCCCGGCGCGTGGTGCCTTGCCTATTCGAGGCTCCGGGCCCCTCATCCCGCCGCGATACGTCCATCTGCGAGGCCTGCCGTCTCAACCATGAGCGGTGCTCCGTGTCGGCGCTGTGGAGGGCGCGGTGTGTCTCCCGGGAGCAGGGGTGGCCGCTGGCTGGGGTTACTCGGAGGATGGGGGTCGAGGAGTGGGATTGGGTGGTGGAGCCGGTGGGAGAGGGGGTGGAACCGGTGGGGGAGGTGCCCGCAGCGTCCACGGAGGCGCCCAGTGGGGGGTCGGGGGCCGAGGGGCCATTTGGGTGGGGGGCCGGGGCCGGCCTGTGGTCCTCATCACGCGCCGAGTGACCCGGGCCGGGGGGAGCTGGGAGGGGCGCGGGGGGCGCCCTGACAAGGGGAAGCGGCGGGCGTCGCCAAGCCCTTCCCCAGGGCTGTCGAAGAGGGTGCGTCTGCCCTCTGAGACCCCGCCCCCGGTTTTCCCGGCGGTGTTTTCGCCTCTGTCGGGGCAGCCCCTGGGGGCGGACGTGGGGGTCCTGCTGGAGCGCCCGGGGGAGTCCGAGGAGGCCGACGTGCGGAGGAAGTTGGAGGCGGGTCGGGAGGCACGTCGACAGCTGGAGGAGGCCCGAACCGCTTGGGGGGAGGTGGAGGCGGCGCTGGAGGCGTTGCGGGTGAGGTTGGAGCAGGGAGTGGGGATCCCGGAGAGGGCCCCCTCGGGACAGGAGGTGATGGAGGCTCTGCGCCGTGACGTGGTGGTCACGCGCATGGCGTCTCTTAGTAAGTTCTCTGTTTCCAGATTACTTCGTCTGCTAACGTCTCCAGGCTGGGCCCGGGAGCATCGTCTGCTCCTGGATAGGGTTGCCGCGGCACTGGCCTCGTTACAGGAGGGGCAGCGCCCGGAGGTGACGACCCCCGGGGTGGAGCGTGGGCTTGACCTCCTGGGGCGATTAGTGGTCGCCCACCGGCGGAGGAACATACCTGCCCCGGGGTCCTGGTTCGAGCGAGTATTGGACGAGGGTGAGCCCCTCCCGTCTTGGGAGCTCCTGGCCGAGGAAGTGTGGTGGGAGCATGGTCCAGAGGGGGTGGAGGAGGATTTCCGGGGTGGCCGAGGGGAAGGGAGGGCGAGGGGAGTCACGGTCCGGGGCCCCAGCGTTAGGGGTGGCGTTTTTGACGTTTTTTCTTTTTTTTTTTTTTCTGTTTTTCTCCTTCGTCCGTTGTGTTTCTTGTCCCGGCCTAGAGCTGTAGATAGTGTAGATATAGTAAAATGTATATACCTGTCATTTTGAAGTAAGTAAGAAGGGAGTTGTGTAAGTAATGAGGCGGGAAAGCTGAGAAAAGACCTTGCCCCGACTCCGGGGCGTTACTTATGAGAAAAGGGTACTAAAAAAGGGGATAAGTTCTAGAAAGGGAAAGTAGAAAGTATACATGGGAGTTGAATCCCTACTGAGCCCAGAGGCGGGGGTTACGCCCACTACTGCCGTCTGTGAGTCCTGCGCCCGGGAGGGTCGTTTCCCAGGTGCCGTTGTTGAAAGTCCCGGAGTTTGTCGAGGGCGCCTTCGAGGTTTCGACGCGGTTCCCAGGTGTCGTCTTCCGGGCCGTATCCCTTCCACCGTACGAGAAAGTGGGGTCGTCCACGAATATTTCGGGAGTCGAGGATGTCTTCAACTTCGTAGTGGTACTCGTCCTTGACCTCGACCGGGGGAGGGGGCTCAGGGCGTCGCTCGGGGAAGGGATCCGGGGGGTGTCGTTCTAGGAGGTGGACGTGGAATACCAGGTGCAGACCTTTTAGTCCCGGGGGAAGCTCGATCTTGTAGGCGTGGGATGAGACCTTCTTCAATATTTTGAACGGGCCGAGACGCTTGTGATCGAGTTTTGGGGAGGGCCGGCGGGTGCGGAGGTGTCGTCGATCTAACCATACCTTTGTCCCGGGGGTCCAGTCGGGGGTGTCTTCCCGTTTCCGGTCGGCGTGTTTCACGTAGGCCCAGTTCGCGGTGTCGATCTCTTCCCGGAGAAACTCGTGAAGGGATTGGAGATCCCGGGCGACCTCGTGGGCGGCGTGCGACGGGATGTCCTGGAGCGAGAGCGTCAGTCGAGGGTGGTATCCCTTGTTGGCAAAGAAGGGTGATACCCCGGTGGCAGAGTGTGGCGTGTTGTTGTAGGTGAACTCGGCCAGGGGGAGCTCGGCGTGCCAGTCGTCCTGCAAGTAGTTGACGTACAGTCGGAGGTACTGCTCGAGAGACTGGTTGACCCTTTCGGTTTGGCCGTCGGTTTCGGGGTGGTAGGCGGTAGAGAGGTTAGTCTTTACTTCAAGTGCCTTACACAGGGAAGTCCAAAACTTGGACACAAAGAGAGGGCCACGGTCGGAGATGATGTCGTCTGGGAGTCCATGTTTGGCGAAGACGTGCTCGAGGAACAGCCGGGCAAAGTCCGGGGCGGTGTCCGTGGTGTGGCAGGGTAGGAAGATGCCCTGTTTGGTTAGCCTGCACACAACGACGAGAATGGCATCGAACCCTTCAGATTCCGGGAGTTCGACGATGTGGTCCAGGGATATGGAGGACCAGGGACGTCGTCCGACTGGCAGGAGTTTCAGGAGTCCGTATGGTCGGTGTCGGGGGACCTTGGCCCGGAGGCAGGGTTCACATGATCGAATGTAGCGGGTCACGTCCTTCTTCAACCCTGGCCAAAAGTAAGTCTGGGAGATCAGCTGGAAAGTCTTACGTATCCCAGGGTGTCCCCGGAGCTTGTGATTGTGGTGTTGACGGAGAATGTCGTAGCGGAGTCAGGCGTAATCCGGGACGTAGATGCGGCCGTCCCAGAGGAGGAGTTTTTCGTCGGGGGACAAGGAGAAGGCGGGGTCCCGGTCGGTTCCGTCGGAAGAGTTTTGGGGGTCGTGATCGGTGAAGTACTTGTCTCGGGGAGCGCGGCAGATCTGGTTCAGGGTTCCTTCGTCGTTTAAGATCAGTACGGCATTCAGATGTTCGGGAGGGATCACCACGCAATGATTGAACGCATTGCGTTCCGCCTCAAACGACTTCTTGGGATAGACATCCGGACGACGGGTGAGGGCATCGGGTTTAGCTCCGAGTCGTCCCGGGCGGTACTGGATCGTGAAGTCGTATTCCGAGAGGACCTCGGACCATCGGGCCTGCCGTTGACTAAGCTGCTTGGTCGTGGTGAAATACTGCAGGTTGTTGTGATCCGAGTAGACCTGAATCCGGTGCCGGGCTCCCTCGAGGTAGGCTCGCCATTGCTTGAAGGCTTCGACGATGGTGAGGAGCTCCTTGTCGTAAATGTCGTAGTTGAGCTCGGCGTCGATCATGGACCGGGTGTAGAAGGCAACTGGCCAGGGCTCCCCTCCGTCAGGTTCCATCTGCGAGAGGATCCTGGCGATGGCGTAGTCGGAGGCGTCGCATTCCAGGATAATCGGGAGGGTCAGGTCGTAGTGCCGGAGTACGGGGGCGGTCGTGAAAGCCTCCTTGAGCAGGTTAAAGACACTCTGGCACTTACTGTCCCAGTTCCAGGCGACGTCCTTGCGCGTGAGCCGGTTGAGGGGTTTCATGATACCGGAGTAGTTATCTATGAACCTCCGGTAGAAGTTAGCGAAACCCAGGAAAGATTGTACTTCCTTGACGTTCCGGGGCTGCGGCCAGTTGACGATGGCCTCGACCTTGTGGGGGTCCATGCGAACGCTGTTCGTACTTCCTTGACGTTCCGGGGCTGCGGCCAGTTGACGATGGCCTCGACCTTGTGGGGGTCCATGCGAACGCTGTTCGGGGATACAATGACGCCAAGATACTCAACCTCTTCCGTATGGAATGAACACTTCTCGGGCTTGGCGTGGAGGTTGTGCTCCCGGAGGCGTTCGAGGACTTGCCGGACATGCTTCTGGTGATCCTCCGGTGAGTCGGAATAAATGAGGATGTCGTCCAGGTAGACAATCATGAAGACGTCGCTCATGTCGTGGAAGATGTCATTCATGAAGTATTGGAACGTGGCGGGGGAGTTAGTCATTCCGAAAGGCATCACAAGGTACTCAAACAGACCATACCGCGTGCGGAACACAGTTTTCCACTTGTGTCCCAGGGCGATGCGGACGTTGTTGTAACCAGAGCAGAGGTCGATCTTAGTGTAAACCTTGGCACTGCGGAGTCGATCGACCAGATTGCCAATGAGCGGGAGCGGGTAGCGGTTCTTCTTGGTGATCTTATTGAGTCCCCGATAGTCGACACAGAGTCGGAGCGAGCCGTCTTTCTTCTTGGCGAATAGAACCGGGGCTCCGGCGGTGGAGGCGGAGGGTCGGATGAATCCCTTACCGAGCATTTCGTCGAGGTAGTCCTTGAGAGCCCGGAGTTCGACCTCCGACATGTTGTAGACCTTGCCGAAAGGGGGGGTGGCTCCTTCCTCGAGGTCGATGGTGTGATCATAGGGGCAGTGAGGGGGGATCTCCTTGGCGTCTCCTTCGGAGAATACGTCAGCGAACTCGTGATACTCCGGAGGAACTACTTCTCGGAGGATTTGCTCCTCAGTTTTCTTTTCCGAGGGAATAGCGTCCCCTCGTAGATGTTCTTCCGGGAGAGAAGGCGAGGTGTGCAGCTGAAACGTGGGAGTTCCATCCCTCATGAGGCGGGCGAAGGGGGCGGCCCCAATGATCCTAATGTCGAGTGCGCTCGGGTCAATCGGGGTTGCGGAAGCATTGGCCGGAGCGGGTGTGACGCGTGTCTGAGACCGGCAGGGGTAGTTCGGCCCTTTGTACTTGTTCCGAGGAATGTTTGGGGGTCGATCAGGGGCACGCGTGTCTGAGACCGGCAGGGGTAGTTCGGCCCTTTGTACTTGTTCCGAGGAATGTTTGGGGGTCGATCAGGGGCGTTGCGGTCTCGGACGGGCGTGGGGGGCGCGTCGGTCGTCCTGGGGGTGTCGGGCGTCGGGTCGTTCCCTAGGGCCCGGAGGTGCACGGCGGTCGAGGGGTGGTCTTCGGGTCCCGGGAAGGTCATGGTGAGCGTCCTCCAATCGATGTCGGGGTTCGTGTCGTGCAGCCAGGGTAGTCCCAGCACCATCGGGGTCGATTTGTGAAGTCGCGTGACCAGGAAGTCGGCGGTGAATTCGTAGTCGTTGTCCAGGGTCACGTGTCCCGAGTGAGACCTCTGGATGGGGCCGGAGGAGGAGGGGGTGCCGTCGAGGCGTTGCAGGTGGAGGGGCTGGTCGAGGGAGTCGTGGGGGAGGTCGAGAGCGTCGCTGATGAAAACTCCGGTGGCTCCGCTGTCGATGAGGGCCGGCACTGGCCCTGGGGCGCCGTCCAGCCTGGCATCGATGACGAAGGATCGGGACAACCGGGACTGGAGTCCGGGAGGTGATGGGGGCCCGTCCTTCGGGGTAGGGTCCGGAGAGTGGGGGATGTCGAAGGGGAGTTGCTGGTCGTCAGGCGTCGGGTCCCGGGTCAGGCGAAGGGTGAGATGTCGCCAATCGATGCGGGGATTGGTATCTCAGAGCCACGGAAGCCCTAGGACCAGGGGTGTGGAAGGGTGGAGTTTGGTTATCAACATCCGGAGGGTGTGAGTCTGTCCGTTGGCGAAAGTAACGGGCATACGCACGAAGTGAGTAATGTCCCCCGCCGTAGAGGCGTCTCTGTCGAAGAGGCAGAGCCGTACTGGGACCGGGAGTCGCTGGGCAGGTTCCGGGACGAAGATAGACCATGCTTCATCAATGAAGTTGTTGGTGGCGCCACTGTCAACAAGGGTGTTGAGGGGGGTTCCGGAGGGGGTGAGGCGGGTTTTGAGGAGGAGGGAGTGCGAGGAGTGGGAGGGTAAGTAAGCGTGTTGAGGGGGGTTCCGGAGGGGGTGAGGCGGGTTTTGAGGAGGAGGGAGTGCGAGGAGTGGGAGGGTAAGTAAGCCATGAGGGTGTCCTGTATGAGTGTCGTAGAGCAAAGATGTGAGACCAGGGCGGAGAAGACGTCGGGGTCGATTCCGCGATTTAGGGCGTCTTCCGGGTCTAAATCGCTGGGTCGTTTTCTGAATACTCATAGGTGGCATCCTCCCCTTCGAAGGTCCAGGTGGCACGTCCCATGACCTGTCGTTTGGGGCACTCGGAGATGAAATGGTCTTTCTCACCACAGAGTATGCAGACACCCTCCCTTCTTCGTCGTTCCTGCACATCCGTCGGGACTTCGATCCAGGGTCTTTCTCACCACAGAGTATGCAGACACCCTCCCTTCTTCGTCGTTCCTGCACATCCGTCGGGACTTCGATCCAGGGTCGTCCCTTCTTTTGAAGCCGGTTGGCCCGGAGGGCCTTCTCGTCCCGTTCGTCGTCGAAGTCGAAGTCTTCGGGGTCTTCCGGGGGTTCCTCAGGGCTTGGCACGTTGCCTGGGTCGTGGGCGGGCGGCCATGGCGGCGTTAAGCTGGGCCTAGGGGCGGACGCCGCTGCCGGGGTTAGCATTGGGCGGGCCGTGACTCACCGGGGGTCAGCCACCAGGGAACGCGGGGGGACTGGGGTTGGGGGTTTCACCGGAGGGCCAAGGGGGTCCTCCCCTAGGGTTCCAGGGGGTCGGAAATTCAAATACTCGCTGCGGTCTTCCCAGTAGCGTTGGTCGATCTGCATGACAAGGGCCTTGTATCCATCGTAGGAGGGTTGTTTCGGGGCGAGTCGGAAGACGTCCTTGATGCGTTGTGGCAGGGTGCGGCGGAGGGCGTACCGGAGGGCGCTGTAGTTCCAACCTGTTTTGTAAGCTTCCTTCTCAAAACGTACGATAAAGGTGGTGAAACGTTCTTCGGAGCGCATCCGGAGGTTGAAGAGGTTGTCCTCGGCCTCGGCCACGGTGTCGTAGATCCCGAACTTCCCGGAAAACTCGTCGACGAAGGCTTGCCAGCGAGCGAGTGCCGGGTTGTTGGGGTCGAACTGGATGAGGGCCGTGTAGTGATCGAAGGCGATCCCCTGGAGGTACAATGCGGCAAAGGCCACCCGGGAGCTGTCAACCTGAAACGTGAGCGGCTTTGCCTGAAATGTATTGAGACACTGAGTGAGGAAGGTACGCCATTTTCGGGGGTCCCGGCCCGTGAAAGCGTCGGGCTTTTGGATGTCCAATCGTCCTTCGCGGGCGAGGGCGTCGCGAGCGTCGTCCGGTCCGGCAGCGTTGCGGGGAGGAGGGCCAGCATTGTAATAGTAGTAGTAATGATTACCCCCCCCTCCTTGAGGAGGAAAAGCACCAAGGGCAGGGCCCCACCCGCCGGGAGGACCTCCTCTGGGTGGCTCACCTGGGGGTCCACGCCTGGGAGGCCCGTTGTCCCAGGGGGGCTCGTTCCTGCCAGGAGGAGGCCCGGGGGTGGCTCACCTGGGGGTCCACGCCTGGGAGGCCCGTTGTCCCAGGGGGGCTCGTTCCTGCCAGGAGGAGGCCCGGGTCTCCACGTGGGGGGCGGCGGGGGTGGAGGGCCTGGGAGTCGTCCTCGAGGTTCGGCTGGGGGTGGCGGGGGCGGTCGGGGAGGGTTCGGTGGTGTCGGGTCGATCGGAGGGGGGCCGGGTGCTGGGTTGGGTGCCGGGTGGCGCGGGGGTCGCGGGGGGTTTTGTAGGTCAAAGTGGGTGGCGGGTCGCGATGGAAGTTGGGTTCCAGAGGGGCCGGGGCGGACGTGGGGGGCGGTGCTGGTGCCGGGGCAGGCACGGGCGCGGGGCGTTGTTCGTTGTTGTCGCGCGTGAGCTCGTCGATGTAGCATAGCGTGTCGTCCGTACTAGGGGTGTCTATCCAGGCTCTACCGGGGTTCGCCGGGGGCAGAGGTCGGGCGTTGTCCATTCACGGGAGGGGTTCCAGGGGTCTCTGGGGCTGCCCCCAGGTCTCGAAGGTACTAGGAACGGAATTAGCCCTGTGACGAGTTGACAAGCCTACCGTGTGGGCAGCGGGTTGGTCGAAAAGGCCTCCAGTCGGGTTGAGAGACCGTAATATGGCTGAGGCATTCTGCCGTTCTTCCCGTTGTCGTTGCTCCGGAGTGGGGACCGTGGGGGCTGCCGGGACTGCTGGGGCCGGTTCCGGGGGTTCCCGTCGAATGTGAATTGAGCGACCTGGGTCTGCGGGGTCGTTGAGGGGCCGAGGGGAGGGGGACGCATGGACTTCGTCGAGCAGTTGCTGTAATTCTTCCCGGAGGATCGTATTGCGCCTATACTTTACCATGGTTTGCTCCGGGAGTTCTCCTCGTGTGAGGCGATCCCCGAATTCGACCAGGCAGTGAGCCCATTCCTCCGGAGTGCCTTCGAAGTCGTCGTGTCCGAATTCCACGAGCAGCGTCCTTGTCCGTTGCGCGAAGTTCTCTGGCGAGATCCTGAGGGAGCGGAGTACCTCGTCCCGTTGCCGTTCATACTCCTCGAGGCGTCGTCGTCCCATTGGCAAGGGAGGGGTTCGAGCGGGTGGAGCGGCTCGTCCCGTTGCCGTTCATACTCCTCGAGGCGTCGTCGTCCCATTGGCAAGGGAGGGGTTCGAGCGGGTGGAGCGGCGGCCAGGTAATGACGAGGGGGGTAGTCAGGATAGGGGGGTCCTCGGGGTTCTCGGGGTTGGGGGACAGGGCGCTGATAACCGTAGTAGGGGGTGGGTGCAAAGGGGCCCTCGCTGGGGGGAATCGGGCGAGGTCCACTGGGTACAGGTGGGGTCTCCGGCAGGCCCCCGGGGATGCTCCGGTACGAGGGGGCCTCCACGGGTCGTGCCATGGCTAAGTTGGGCGGAGGGGCCCAGCTGGCTGAGGGCCCCAGGTCGTAGAGGGACGGGTCGGGGGCCCAGTGGCGGTGGAGATATTGAGGTTCGTACGGGAGAGGTGGATAGACGGGGCGGGGGGTCTGCGCGGAGTAGTGATCGGGTACTGGGCGTCCGTAAGGGTCGGTCTGGTACCCCGTGGGGTAGTAGGTGTGAGTATATGTAGCCATCAAGAACGGTGTAAGGAGGGAGTCTTGATATTATGTCAGATTCCGCTGAGTCGGGGGCTTTCCGGGAAAGCAATCGCCCTTACAATGCAGACTTGACCCATGGATACTCAGGTGTCTGGAACTCCGGGGCTAGGACTCCGGGGTTCAAGACGTGGACAGGGAAATCCCAGGAGAGGGGACTTAGTCCGGGGTCTGGAACTCCGGGGCTAGGACTCCGGGGTTCAAGACGTGGACAGGGAAATCCCAGGAGAGGGGACTTAGTCCGGGAGTTTTGGGTGGTGGGTAACGGGGGAGTTCGGGTGGGGGTCGAGTCGGGAACCGGAGGTTCTAAGACGAGACCAAGTTAGTAAATTAAAGTCGCGAAGTGCGTACCAGTCTTAGAGCACGCAAATATCCAAGCGTGCCAGTCAAGCGTGCCAGTCAATGCGTACCAATCAAATAGAGGGCATGCAACAATCCAAGTAAAGCAAGTAACAGTGTATGTAATATCAAGACTAGCGAATACAGCGGAGAACTACACTATAAGTACTACGGATCGTGTCTCAGGATTCCGGGGTGTCTGGGATGAGTTCCAGGGGTCATTGAGTAGCGGTCAGGGACTGTATACCGGGATCGCGCATGTGGGGACGTGCGATCAATTGGCGCGGAGGGAGTCGTGATGCGTGGGGCGTGATGCATGATGGTCGGATGCGAGCCGCGTGATCCGATCGTTGATGGCGGTTGATCCTGGGGTCCGTGATGCAGGGGTCCCGGGGGGCTGGCTGATGGCGGCGTCGGCAGCTGTGGAGGCGGGGTGCGCTGTGGGATTGACGGAAGAGGTTCCCAGGCGGGGCTCCGGGGGTGTCCCGGGGGTTGGGGGGAGGGGTCGTGACATATGGGGTCCTATCAGTGGGAGAGTAATTTGGAGAAAGATGGCACGTACCACCAGCAAGTCATCAACGTTAACAGTGGCAGATTCAGAAGGGACTTTGTCATCATCATTGCCTTTGGTGTCCCTCTTGGTATCCTCACCTTTATCAGAAGACGGCTCAGCAGTAGACAAGATAATCAGGGTAGCAGGCACTAACTCATGGCACTTACCAGGACTCTTACTAGGAGATGCAACACTGGGCTTACATTTCAACAAGGCAGGATGATGAGGAGAACAGGCAAAGGAGGCAGCAATGGTGGTCCCATCCTGAGTGATGAAGAGCACTAAACTGGCCTCGCTAATAACAGTGGGCTGGTGAGTGGCAGCCAGGGCACGTTGTTGACAAATGAAGTCCCTTGCATTACAGACCAGTATGGTGTGCTCGTAGTTCTTCTGCATGCTGGCATCTTTACTGCGCTCCCAGGTGCAAATGCCATTGAAGACACAGCTCCATTTTAAAGCATCACATCTGTAGCAAAGGAGGGAGGCTGTAGGAAACCAACAACCCTCCAGATCATTTTCAGCCCAACATTTATCACACTCAGATCAGAGTTAGCAACATCATAATACCAGAAGCAAGCAGGAACTTACCGCACCAACCTCTGTTCAAAAGGCATGACAATCTTGAGAAGATATCATAATCTTCTTCTTAGTGCCAAATACCTGAACCTCAGCAGGTAGTCTGGTATCAATGACAGTGGTATCACAATAAAGGCACAAGAGGTCATGGAGTTCTGCATCAGTAAACATGGTTTGTTTAGGTGCCTGGGGCCATCAAAGATTAGGCACTAAGATCTAGCAATCTTGGAAAAAATGCTTATGACACATAAAGAAACGCCGCAAGCAAGAAGATTAACCTTAGAACAAGTTAACAACGTAATATAAGGGATAGGAATATGGTCACACCATGCATTTGGAGGGACTGGAGCGAGTAGTGGGTGTACGCTCAATAACAATGGCAAAGTTTCATGGAGAACCATGGAGGACAGAACAGGAAGAGCCTACTCTAGGCTTAGTAGCAGGAACGGTGATCCGCTTAATGGCTGAATGAGGGGGGCCAGGATGAGTAGGCAAAGCAGCACCACAAAAAGGACTGCCAAGCATGGGAGAGGTAGGTGTGGAAGAGGTGAGCAGGGCAGAAGACAAATGAGCAGCCTGAATTGGAGGGGCACTGGGAAGATTGGTGATGGTTGGTGAAGTTTGGACTGACTAGTCAAGGTCAACATTGCTAGCATAGGACACAACAGGAAACCCACCTCACTAACTTCGGTATTGGCAAGCAATGCATCAATTTCATCAGATAAAGAAGAAGCCTATTATAGGCACCAAACTTTAGTGCCACAAAATCAAAATCAAAACTTAACTTACAAATGATCTTGTGAAAGGACGCAACTAGTCAGCACCTTCATACTCTCAGTACTGAGCCATGCATTACTCACAAACTTCGACTTTGTGTGCTCAAGAGCTGTCAGGGCCATGCACCACTAACTATTGCTGATAAAGCTGCATTATAGCAGGAACATTTTGTGGCGCATCAGTGGTGCTGGTAGTCTTAGCATGGTTGAATAAATAGGAAGCTTTGGCAAGAAAGTTAGGGAAAGCAGAGGGAGCAAAACCAGACATTCTAAAAAAGGTGGGATGAAAAACATGAGGGGGAGGAGACATCTAGAAACGAGTTTATAAGGTGCTAGTGGCATTACATGGACTGTAGCACAGTCAAATTAATGACAGCATTTGACTGAGGACAGTCAATTTTTCAGTTGAGAAGAGATGATAGGCTTCTACTCAGAAATCAAAATCAAAACTTAACTTACAAATGATCTTGTGAAAGGATGCAACCAGTCAGCACCTTCATACTCCCAGTACTAAGCCATGCACCACTCACAAACTTTGACTTTGCATGCCCAAGAGCTGTCAGGGCCACACACCACCAACCATTGCTGATAAAGCTGCATTATAGCAGGAACGTTTTGTGGTGCATCGGTGGTGCTGGTAGCCTTAGCATGGTTGAATAAATAGAAAGCTTTGGCAGGAAAGTTAGGGAGAGCAGAAGAAGCAAAACCAGACATTCTGAAAAAGGTAGGATGAAAAACATAAGGGGGAGGAGACGTCTAGAAACAAGTTTATAAGGCGCCAGTGGCATTACATGGACTGTAGCACAGTCAAATTAATGACAGCGTTTGACTGAGGACAGTCAATTTTTCAGTTGGGGAGAGATGATAGGCTTCTACTCAGACTGAGCACATCAAGGGGCACACTACAGGCCTAAGCACTCAATTATAGGCATTGTTTATTAGTCTAAACCACCACTATTAAGCCTTCAGCATACACCACTTATTGACTTTAGAGAATTAGGAGACCCAGGACTCATGGCACTAGCATGATGGCAGGGATGCAACTTTGACCAAACCCCAATCAGTTCTATAAAGGGGTTATCATTAGGTGCTGCCATTAGACGAGGCACTTCAATCAGAAGTCTAAAGAATCAGCAGTGATGAAACAGGATATACTCTAGCCCAACATTTTATCCATCAAAAATTGATACTAGGTTTAGTGCTGACAATAGAACTCACGGTGTCTGTCGAGAATTTTCTGACCATACTCTGCAAAGGCCTGGCCAATCGGAATTACACTAAAAAAATGAGCAGACTCATACAAAGTTTAAGTCAGTTTAGAGTTGCTGTAGCCAATGGGCTGTCAGGGGACTCCTCATTCCTTTCTTCTTTCACTCTTTATTTCTTCACTCTCCTTTCATTCACTTCCTTATTTCTTCTATCATTCTCTCATCTTGCTGTTACTACTTTTTCAACACTATCTGTTAGTACTATTCTCAACCTTTGAGGTGCTCTGGTTCTTTAGCTATCACTCAGACAAGTGTGGGCCCTTCAGCACCGCTCCAGGCTGCTTAGATAAGCCGGAGTTTGCCTTTCTGACTTCTAAAGTCCGGAGTTTTCCTCCCTTGTTTGCACACTTGTTTGGTTAGTCAATTTTCGAGTTTTTAAGGTTTTGTTGTACTGTACAGTTGTTTCCCATGCTTCAGAGGCCCCAGAAGCGTCCAACCTGGCATAGGGAATCCCCAGACTTGTTCTCTTTGGATCTCCCTCTGCCAGGTGAGTAGCTACCTTGATATTGTCAGTATATATTCTAATACACTTTGGATCTCCCTCTGCCAGCTGTGTGACTGAGCCACAGCCTCTAGAGGTCGCCCTTACATGGGCTATAATGCCATTGGTCATGTTCCTCCATGTGTGCCAGTTGCCATTGACAGGTCACCATTCATCTTTATCTCTGTATCTTTGCTTAGGCTATGGCACTTACAGTTTGCCAGGTAGCTTCTGAGGCACTATTTTCTAGCACGTCATCCTATCACATTTGTTTGAGCACACCAGGACTCTGTCAAAACTCCTCACAACTACACACACTAGGTGCTGAAGATGGTGTTGTACTGCATATACGTCTAGCACATCCAACTCAGGTTGGCGTCATCACCGTCATGCATTGGAGCAGGTCTTTAATCCAGTCACTGGCTGCCATCAGATCTGCGACATTGCTTGCCTGCCATTTCTGAATCCACAACTTAGGCCCAGGATACTGGTCGAAAGTGGCTCTTTGTTCTGGGAGGAGGTTGAACCAGGGGGGGTGGATAGGTGGATTACAGAGAAATCCCTGACAGGTGTTGGTGTCCTAGTGAGGTCCTCTGGAAGCTGTGGTGCAGGGTCCTGGGGCTGCAGGGTAGCAGCCACCATCTGAGTAAAGGGGGGGTCTGTCAGAGTCCTGGAGATGTGGTTCAGAGTCCACGCATTGCTTGCCTTTACTTCATGGGTGGGGGTTGTTGGTGTTGAGGGGTATAGTATACCTTCATTTGGTGAGCCTGATTCAGATTGGTTTACCATTGTTGTATCTCCATCTGCATCTCTAAAAACTCCCTCTAGCATCCAGGCCTCCCCACCTGGGGTGGGAGGGATTAGCATTGGTGACAGGCTGTCAGAGGCATCTCCTTTGGATTCTTCCATGTCTGATATTGTCCTGGGGGTGCTAATGGTTTGTCTTTTCCTATCATGATGCTTGACCCCTCTTTGTTTTTCTGGACTTGCAGTTTGCTGGCATTTTCTCTGGTCGTCAGCGGGGGTGGGCATGGGTTAAGTGTGAGATGAAGTTTGCCTACCTGGCTTATACCCCTTTTCTCGGTATGTCTCTGAAATGCCACGTGTGGGGCCCTGTTCCACATTGCGGCACCGGGTTGGCTAGTGCAGGATGTGTGTGTCCATAATTCAGGGGTTAACCAGGAAAGGTTAAATGCCTGAAAGTTGGGTTTCTTGGGAGGTCTCCCAGGGTGAAGCATTGCTGTGTACTTGCGGTTGTGTTAGCCTCCTGGCTCTTCTCCCGGTGCCAAGTGGCATTGAGAGGGATGATAGGGGGGTGCCCAACATCTGCCCAAGGCAGCTTTTCTGGTCAGAGGAATGGTAGGCAGGCCGGCATGTTAGGCATGGTCGCAGCAACCAGTGTTAGTGGTGCTTGTTGTGGTTTGTGGTCAAGGGGCCCCTCATACAGCAAGCTCCTTATTCAATAGATGAGGCACTTACATACAATGTAATTGTTTTTCTTATACATTACAAGGTGTGGCTTCCCATGACTATCATTGTATGCCCAATGCCTAGGTGTCTTTTTGCCGTTGTATATTTCTTGAGATATTTTTAGATATTTCTTTCTGTCTTCCTTGAGAAATACATAACACTTTTCCCGAAAAAGGCATCTTCACAAAGAAATAAATAAATAAATTTACGGATGATGGTTGACAAATTGACTAACTTCGAATTTTTTAGATTAGCTAATCAGCAAACTCTTAGACCCAAATCTACGACCAAGGATCAGCCCGACGTGAGGTCACTACTTTTTTGCTTAAATAAAGCCACACTGCGATGTCCGATAACAAGTCCAAAGCCTGGCCCCTTGCTGAAGCCGACCTCACGAACCAGGTATGCAGTCCTTATTTATCTGTTAGGACCATGTCCAAACGAAATTACTACTAGATCCTGGAACTCGTGCAGCAGGCTGGTCAGTATAAGCAACTGAAGAAGGGTGCTAATGAAGGTCTGTCTGCGATTTTGAAGCCCTTTAATCATCACTTGATACTAACTTTCACTGGGGTGGTACAGCTACCAAAACACTCAACCGTGGGATTGCTGAGTTTATCGTCCTGACTGCCGATACTGAACCCATCGAAATCTTGCTTCATCTTCCCCTTCTTTGTGAGGAGAAGGTGTGTAAAGTTTGACTGTTCCATCGTCCTATCTGATATTTGTGTCTAAACTTAGAACGTCCCCTACATATTCCTTCCTTCTAAAGCTGCCCTCGGACGCGCTTGCAATGTATCAAGGCCTGTTATTGCTGCTAGTGTTACCACTGGCGAATCGAAGGAGCTGCAAAGCCAAATCATGACCGTCAAACTCGCCATTGAGAGGATGACGATCTAAGTACTAGACTTCATGTGTCATGTCGTTCGTTACGGTGCCTATGCTTAGATAGAAATTACATGATCTAATTATTACTACGTATATATACAATGAAGTATTGGTTGAAATCGAACCTCACAATTCTTCGTATACGCACGTGATGGATGACAATTGAATACGTTGATGACCGCACGGATAGTATAGCCAGTATCCACTCTTTCATATCTACTTGATATATTTCTATATATCTGCCTAGAACACTGGCCTCTTGGCTCATTCCCGGTACACGCAATCACTAATTTGCAATGTTCCACTCTCCTTTCCGCTCCACTCTTCTACTCAGCGTTGTCGCAACATGTCTAGCAGACTACACCTGGCCTTCACCACAATATGACGTTCTCGAGCAGCTAGTATACGAAGGTCGCAGGGGAGACGGCTCCAGCCTGTCTTCCATTGTACATCCTTGTAAATTTAGGATGGATACCAATGCCTCCATTGCGGCAGAATGGCTTCGCTTCGTACGTGAGTCTCCGTAAACGCTTGTTACTCTCAAGACATAGATCCCAGGCCTTTCATGACATGGCGACGCACGACGCATCAAATGGTACTGGAGGTCTCGATGGGTCTATCGTATACGAGCTTGGCCGACCAGAGGTGTGAAGTGTTTATACCGCACAAAACCCATCACTCATCCTACTGAAGAATTTTGGTGCAGGATTTACATCTACCCTGTCTGATTTCGAAGTTTATCCTAACAAATACGTTTCCAGTGAGCCTTCTTCTCAATCGGGTGAAGCCTCAATTGACCTTGTCTTTATTAGGAGCGGACATCATAAGTCTTGCAGCGGTATTTGCAGTTTCGACATGCGGAGGACCTATAATACCTTACCGCGGTGGGCGTGTCGATGTATGGCAAGCGGGCCCTTTTGGTGTTCCTCAACCCCAAGAGGATCTTCAAACACATATCGGCATGTTCACGCGCCAAGGCTTTACTGCTGCAGAGATGATTCAACTAACGGCCTGTGGACATACCATGGGCGGCGTACGGAGTACTGATTTTCCGGATCTTGTTCCTTCAAATCCCACTTCGTCAGAGCCTGTATTTCACAATTTTGATACGACGACACAGTCGTTTGACAACGTAGTGTGCGTTGCATACTTCTGTAATTCAGTCATGGCTTAAAAGAACTTACATATATTCAGAGTCACTCAATATCTTGATGGGACTACATTAAACCCCTTGGTGATTGACTCGAACGCAACTATGACCTCCGATCTGAGAGTGTTTTCTTCCGACGGCAACGCTACCATGCACAGGTAGGCTCTCTCTTTCGTTTCCTTTGATTGAGACATCAAGTGGCTTCGATTATAGCCTATCATCGCCTGACGCATTTGCATCGACCTGCCAAAGCATTTTGGAGAGAATGGTCAATACGGTGGCCCACGGGGTAACTCTGACAGAGGAGATACAAGTGCTTCCTGCCAAGGTTCACGATGTCCAGCTCACCTTCGAGAAGAGTATCTTTGTTTTCAAGGCCTCATTCCGTGTGAGAAACATAGGTCGCCGTTATATCTCCCTGTGACTTACTTTTTCATTTTAGCTTCAACAAAACATCACTCCCAACATTAACCAGAAACGCGTCGTCACGATGTTGTGGTGTGACCGCTACGGTTCGTCTCAGAATTGCAATGGCAACTCTCGATCAGCCCTTCCCGCCACTACCACCCAGGAACAACCTAATCTTTCGCCTATTTCTCAGAGTAAAGGATTCACCTTCATCAACTACAACTTCGTTGTGCCCATAAACCCCAATGTCTCGATATCCAAGTTTTGGTTTACGGTGGATGAAAAAGATGGAAATAGCCCGACGACTTACAAAAACGGGGGTGACGGTTATCCTCTTGCACAGGATCAACTACTCTTTGTTCCTTCACTCAGTCGGAACACCTTGGTTCAAAACTCGAGCTTAGTCGCCCGTGGAGGTGGTTCACCTGTTACTGGACTTGTGAATCAGTATAACATCGTTGCCGCCGTAAGTTCGTCTTTCAATATCCTTGGTTCCGTTACCTGACCATCTCAACAGGTTCGCGACGGCAGTAACCCTTCCAGAATCTACATGGACGCACTTGACTTCGCTAACAGTGGCTTCACCTCGTCACTAAACACGACTGTCGACCTTCAACTCAACACATCCATCGCATCAAGCCAAGGATACAGCTTCTACACCGGAGTCATTCAGGATCCAGGATTTCAACTCACGCTTGATATACACAGTCTTTTGCAAAACGGAACAATCTACACTGAGGATTTTAAACAGGTGTCTCAACTTAATGCACCCTATATCGCCCCTACGAACGTGACAACTTCGAAGTCATCATCACCGAATTCGTCCAGGAGACTAGCCAATGTGTTTGTGACACACCTGATTGGCTGCTTTATCCTTGTGACGGGCGCATTGATTGCAACACCATGAGCCGGGCACATATACAGACATTCATCATCATACGCTTCCATTGTGACCCTATAAATGGATCGATATAATCTAGCATCTCATACCATTAGATACATAATATATCTCGAGGACTTCATTTTCAGTCGCGAGGCTTGATTGGTGAGCACGTGCCCAACCATCAAATGCTGTTGAGCCTTCTCAATGAACTCGGCCACTGGACATAAACGTAACTCTCAGAGCTCATTGCCCTTACCGCCTTCGCTGAATCAGACGTTAGAAACGCCAGTGCAGGCTCCTATGCCCTCTCCTGCCTCCTCGTCCTTCCCACCTGCTTCGCACTTTCAGTCACAGCCCCTGCACTCCCCGCCCAACTTACCTAGCTCGACACATGCAGGCGGTATCCAACCCTCATCGTCATTTTTTCGCCCAGCACGGCCAGCCCAACAACAACAATACTCGCCTCAGCCATCCCTCCACAATGAAGAGCCAGACACTAGGAACAACTACCCCCTCAACCCGCTCTACATCTCTACTCGTACACACTCACAAGAACAGGAAAGACATCCTTTTGAACATTCTCTCGATCATGATCCAAAACCTGAAACCAAGGGGGATTCTTTAGTCAACCAATATCCCAGTAAACGGAGCAAACAAAGCCATGAGCCTCTTTTACCCATTGTCGGACCCAGCCACATACGGAAACCCTCCGTTCAATCCAAACGACCTACTTCTCCCATAAAGTCGACTGCAGATCGTGTGCGTACGAGCCTCGACCGTGTTTTCGGTCTCTCCTTTGCCAACCGCCTCAGTATTGATTCTCTTCGCAATCGTGATAATTTTCCATCTGACGACGAGGAGGCTGCGACACCCACACAATCTTACCATCAGAAAGATTCTCCCGTACGTTTCTACAGTGGTCGTACCCCGCGAGCCCCATCCATGCGCTCTCATTCTCCCGCCCCGTCACATTCGTCTTCGTCGGCCAGGCCCACCACTCTTACCCCAGTCCCCTCATTCCTCGCCACTCCGCCGACGTTTAGTCCATATCCTCTATCACATACCCCTCGCTACAAATCCGGGTCTTCAAAACCCCTTCGCAATTACAGCCTTCACCCTTCGCGCAACCACTTTTTCCTCTCGGGCCGTCTCCTCACTGGCGGAGACACCCCATTTGCATTCATTGCCTCCCTTTCTCTAACCATTGGCACTGCCGGCCTTTGGTTTAGCACCACATGTGTTTTCTGGTGGCATCACTCCAATGGGGGCAAAGCCATAGTAATTATTGGTGCATATCTGACAGCACTTGTGCTCAGCACGATGTTGATGACAGCCACTACTGATCCTGGGATCCTCCCTCGAGGACTAGATCCTGATCCCCCTTACTCCATGACGAGTTCGTCAGATGGGGGTCTGCGTGCACCAATGCCCAGGGATCTTAAAGTGCGGACAGACATGTGAGTAACGTTTTCAGGGTTGACGGGAACCAATCTCATCATCTATCATTGATATAAGCGTGCGTGTCAAATACTGCACAACGTGTAAGATATATCGTCCACCGCGGTCCAGCCATTGTAAAATGGTCTGTATCATTGTTCTGAGAGAGACATCATGACAGCTGACTTATTTCCTTAGTGTGATAATTGTGTCGATGGATGCGACCATCATTGTCAATGGGTGAATAATTGTATAGGGCGACGAAACTATACGTCATTCTTCGCCCTCCTTTGTACCATTGTCCGTGATCTTACTATCGAGGTTATGCCTGCTGACTAAAATATTTCTGTTGCTTAAGACAATCACCCTTGTATTGATCATCATAACGACCGCGTTACATCTGTGGCTGCTCGCTACTATACCAAATCTTTCGCAGCAGACCCCGAATTTCAGGCATGCACTTGACGATCGGAAGGGCATTGGCAGTGCAGTTGCCTTCTGTCTAAGCATACTTGTCATATGGCCCGTAGGTGCTCTGCTGACATACCACGCACGGCTTCTCTTACTGAACGTCACTACCATTGAGATGGTATGTTTTCTTTCTATCGTTGTGTTCCTGGCTAAGAGTTGATTACTTTACAGATTCGGAATCAAGCACACAAAGCGGTCACTATCCCAGGCGCTCCGAAGCTATCCAACCCATTCTCACATGGCGCGTGGAGACGGAACGTTGCTGCGATTCTTTGTCGCCCTCGTGGCTACTCGTGGCTCCAAGCACATGCGGTTGCAATGGAGGACCTCCGGGAAATAAACCCGGGGATGCATGGAGTAGCCAATGCGAGGTCCGATTAGAGGCCTGAGTGCTAATGACATTATACTGAGATCAGGTTTTTCCCCTGAAGTTTCATTTGTTCGACGTTTTTGCCCCACTTGGGGCTTTGACGGTTTTTTTTGTTGATGAGATATTTCCCAAGCGCTATCCACTCCCTCCTTTGCCAACCGTTTACAGCTCCTTCGTTTTTATATGACTGCACTGGTCACAGCCGGCGCGCCACACATTCTTTTCGCTAATTTCTATTATCTCTAGAATATATGTACTTGCTATTGATATCGTATATTCAATGGAATGGATGGTATGTGATTTGAATATGATTGTTCGGATCATCAATGTCCAAGCTTGCTCTTTTTGGTCGTTTGATTCTATGTAACAAAATTACAATTACTGCACCCGAGATACCTCGGACATGTCACAGGGTTTGATGAGACTGGAATCTCCTCAGGCTGTCGTGTGGCGGGATCATCCCATGAGCGATTGTCATTGGACGAGGCGCGCGCTTGCCACATACATATCGAGTGCCAATCTGTCATTTTGCGTGTGGTGTGTGTACATAAATCGAGGTCTCTGATAGAGTCGTTTTCTTATTCTTGATTCTTGATGTAGATAGATGCATGAGTTTATGTGGCAGTAAATTCAGGACTCGAATAAGTCATCCCCCTTCCCTCCCCACTTGGGGCTTCCGAATCCGAATTGGAGATAGTTTCTGTGAAGCTTGTCATGCTTCTTGTCAGGAATGTACACGGCCCCCGCCCCCCCACCTTCGATTAACCTCATCGTAAACTACATAAACCGCACGCGTGTTCACATGAATATGGTTTATCGTCATTGTGGAACCTTCCCTGAGGTGGTTTGGTTGTGTCTACGTAAACAGAAGTTTTTTTTTGGTTATTTCGTTTTCATCGTGCGGTAAGCGGTTGGCCACCCACGTTGTCCGGGAAATGCTTGGTGATCTCTCTTATTTCATTTTGATGTTAATTATTATTTTTTTGGAGTACAGAGACGGGTGTGTAAGAGGTAAAAAGATACGTCAGGGCTGTGTCCCCACTTGATCAAAAGGTAGTTAGTTTACGAAGACGACAAGCGTTCAAGGTGTCAGGTTAGATGCGTCAGCTGATTAGTGTATGGGAAGGGGGATGATAGTTCCCCCAGGATGGAAGCTAGAGTGGTCAATATATTGCTGGGCCTATGGTCCATTGATTGTCGGTCGAATTCACGGGAGGCAAACTACCGGCGGCCGCCTATAATAGTAATCGAGTGGCGCTTAGGGCTGTGCAGACAAGTGCGAATGATCGATCATGCAAATGATGCTGGACGACAGGTAATTCAGTATCGCGTGTTGCTTGTAACTTATCATTATGTGAGCTTAAGAACGAGGCATCTGTGAGAGAATTCTCGTTAGTCGATGGAGTTGTTCGTAGATAATTAAATGGTGGCCTCAAACTTCTTGATTACTGCATTCAGCGCCATGTGTGCAGTGCGCGAGTATATTTATATGAAAATTGGAGTATAGGTACGTAAGCTGAAAAAACTTGGGCCGCACAGGGAGCTAACCTGAATGAAAAACAACCTTGTTTCCGAGTGAGCTAAGTAAGAGGCACTGTAAATCACAGAAGCACTGATTCGGTGATACCGCTTCGACTTCTAAATGATGATAGATGGTCTATAGAGAAAAACTGTCGAAAACTTTTTTGATTCTCGGAATTTCAATAGATGCGCGTGTACATAGACATGAGGAGGAGGCTATTTCTGGCATGGTAAGAATCCGAGCATGCCACCCGCCATTACGCCAGCGACAAAGAGTATGCATTTCTGACAGGCGCCGTGATAGCCACAGCCTGGAAGACAAGTTGCTTAGCTCAAGTAGGGAGAGGATTCAGGCACAGGATAATGACAGGGGGTGGCTCTCTGAGGATGCTTCCTCGAGGCGTCATTTGACCAGGCGTGGTGTCGTGGGTTTGGTCGCGTAAGGACGGTTGAGTAATCGGCCGGGGACTCCTCCGGGAGGAATGGATGTCGGAAAATGGTGGATGGAAGGGAAGATCTATGTGAAGACGCGTCGGTGGCGATTCGGTATATTTATCTGATGGAAAACGATGATTCAAAGACGTTTGCAAGTTAATGAGCTGGTGAGGTTTCACATGAGCCTCGTGAGAAGGCGAAAAGATGTTACAAGTCATGAGAGCTGAGTAGCGGGGTTAGGATAGGTATTTTGGGTGAGCATCAGGTCAAGGAGAACGAATTGAACAAACCTAAATTCACTCCGAGGAGTTCGGGACAAAAGTCAGTGGGCGTCAAGAAGCTTCTTTTGTATTAGAACAGAGGTTCGAATTACATAGGTGAAAAAGGCTTCGAGAAGTTGAAAAGTATCTGCATAGGCGTTGTCGCCACATACATGCGCATTCGAGAAGACAAATTACGGAGGAACGCGTATTTACCGAGATCACGCCTAGTGCGATCACATTGAATAAACTCTGAGCAACTGAGCTCAGCGATGACGTGTGGCTCCACAGTCATGAGGTCGTGGGACGAGTGAAGGCCCCCTGACAGAAAAAAGGGAAAAGTTCTCCCGTGGATGAGGACCGAAGACTGTGGGAACGGGTGAAACATTCGCTGGGTGGGAAAAATCGGAGTATGAAGCGGAAGTGGAAAAGGGAAAAGGTGGTGTGTGGGCGGCATCGCAAGGACCACTGACAAGAGACAGGCCGAGGTGGGCTGATTTCGCGACTGTGGCTGGAGAGAGGCGACTGACAGCGCAGGGCCGCAGCGGAGGGAAGAGCTTGACTGGGAAAGACGGACTTTAGCTAAGCAGAAAAGGACCAGAGTCTGTGACCGGCGAGGCGGCGGACTGTCGACATCAGGAAAAAAGAAAAGAAAGTTATAACACCGGAGGGATCCCGATTGGAAATGACAACTCCTCCCGGCGATCCAAGTGTCGCTACACCGTCGAGCCAGCCGCTGCCGCAACAGCCGCCCCCGCCGACCACACAGCCGTCCACCCCGCCGCCCAAGAGACCCCGGCAGAGGAAACCAAGACATTCCTGTGAGTCCCCCAAGTCTCCACACGCCCCGCCTCATCCATGCGCCCCAGCCCCGCCCCCCCGCCCGTCCGTCCCCTACCACTCGCCCTACATCATGAATCCCTATCCATACCACCAGCCCTATCCCCAGCAGTCCCCCCCACAGCCCCCCCACCAGTACTCGTATCCCATGCACTACTACTCCCCCGGCCCCTACCAGTATCCCCAGATGATGGTCTATCATCCCCCGCCCCGCAATCCCCCCGTCCAGGACACGCCACAGAGCGCGCCCTCCCCCACCCACCCCGTCTCCGGCCTCAAGAGGAAGCGTAAGTCTCTCGTCGACGCCCGCAAGGGCGACAGGTCCGACGACGACGCCACCTCGGGCAGCGATGCCCGTCTCCCGCCCCAGCAGCACCCCCAGGCTATCGTTGATATCAAGAAACGCACAAAAACTGTATGCGCGTGTCCCTCAGTCTGCCCCACTACTTATCTTTGTCCCTACAGCAACGCGCGTGTGACTCTTGTCGTAGCCGCAAAATCCGATGCGACATTCTCGCAGACGCGGTAGGAACTCTATTTTTTGTTTTATTTTATTTTTGACTCGTTACAGGATCCGCCCATCTGTCAGCACTGCAAGCAGTATGGCTTCACCTGCACCTTTTTCCTTCCCATCACAGAGACTCGCTTCAGAAAGAAGAAACTCGAAGAAGAGTCTGCCCAGGCCTCTGCTGCAATCGCAGACAAGGATCGCTCAGAACCTGCCAGAGCCGCCTCAGTCTCTCACACAGACACTCAGACAAGTGTTTATGGTACGTTCCCCCCGGGCCGCTACCCATTTATCCGGCCCCCCCTTTCGAGCAGTCTCATATGACGATTTAGGACCCACCTCTACTGAACACTTATTACATTCTCAAGCTTCCATCTCGTCACGCATTTACGAAACATACGACGCCCGGAACAACCACACGTTCGAGGTCAGCAAGGCTGGTGACGGGCTCATAACCGTCCGCAAGCCCACGGTCGAAGAGACCGCCCAGCTTACTCACACTAAGCCGGTAGACCGTATTGAGCGCGAGACGATTGAACAACTCGTCAATGCATATTTTACAGATGTGGCGCCACTCCTGCCGGTCATAACAAAGGCAGAGTTCCTTGCAACGCCAAATCCCGCACCTATTCTGCTTTACTCCATGTGTCTGGTGGCTGCCGCCCGCAGGCAAGTCCCTCAGATGGTGTTTGACTCTGTTCGGTTCTTGGTCAATACTATCATCAAGTCGGAGGACGTCCTTTCGACAGCCTCAATTCCCAATGTACAGGCACTGTTGATCTTGTGCATGAGCGGTGATTGTCATTCGCAATTTGTACCCAACGCCTTGTCAGCCCTATGGATTCGTCTAGGCACGGCCATCCGCATGGTGAGCCATTTTTTTTTCTCCGTCAAATCGGCGTTAATCATTCCTTTTTAGGCACAAGATCTTGGATTACACCGAGCAGAATCGGTGAAACAAAACATTGAGCTTCGACGCAGACTTTGGGGTGCTTGTCTCATCAGTGATCGATGGTAAACGCGACCTGTTGCATCTTTTTACCAAAGACTCAATTCTTCATAGGACAAGCCTGACTTATGGCCATCCTTCGATGATCGATGTACAAGATTGCGACGCCCGCTTACCCTCTTCTGGCGATCCTAATGAACTCTATATGGATGAGCTTGTTCGCCTTAGCGTTATCCTCGGCCGAGTCTTGAAGACCATCTACAGGTGTCTTCCTTTGAAATGTTTTGTTATCTGACACTGATGATATCGTTAGCCCCTCTGGCTTATCATTCACTACGGATGATAAACTATATGCTCTTTTGGGTGATATGGAAGCTTGGAAGGCAGCTCTTCCAGAACAACTTAAATTTCGAGGTCCTGAGACTCCCCGAACTGCGGGTAAGCTCTAAGCTGCCAATCAGTTGGTTCAGTGTCATTGATGCTTCTAACCCCGCATTCCCTTGTGATCTCTAGGACTGTTGCATTTGCTTTACTCTTGTGTGTGCATGATGTTCTGGCGTGTTTTCATGAGGATTAGCTATTCCTGCCCTGCGCACCTCAAGTTTGGGCTGACGGTGGAACAGTGGAGCAAACTCGTGGCACTCACAGGCGAGTCCATAGATTGGCTGGAAGTTAATGACTGCCTGTACGATGTCTGGTTGTTGGTTGCATATGCTGCGACTTCTTGCGCGCTAGTTCAGGTAATGTCTATTTAATTTCTTCAAAAACGAATTTGGCTCTTACAAAACTCGTAGTATCACACTTGGGCGCGGCGAAAAGACGATGAAGCAGCTGCCAAGTTACGCAAGCTCAAGGACATTGTGCGCCGTTGGGAGGGATCAATTTCGCCTGATCATATGTCAGCTCGACGCAAGGTCAGTCTTTTTTTATCACGTTCTTTTTATGGAGGCCTATTGACGTTCTCATCATTCCCATTTTTCTGCGGACAGACTGCGGAAATTATCGCCCTTTTGTACGAAGCTACACAAGGCCCTCATCCCACAGTGATGGAAGCGCCCCCTCTCAATCCTACAGGTGGGGTGACAGTCAAGACGCCGGTGAGCGGCCTTGATTATAAGAAGGACCCAACACGACCAGGCGGTGGCGTATTTGTCGCCACTGGGCAAGCAGCGAGGGAGGGTGACTTCAATGGAGTTCCAGCGGGTGTGGTCATCAGCTCAGAGTCAGAACCTAATCTAGGTGAGGGGGGACAGGCGACAGCCGTGTCCTCTTCTTCCGTCTCTGCAACTACTCTCAATGACCGTGATCGCGCGTCTTTGCTATTAACCTCATCTTCGTTCGCTCCTCCCCTCCCTCATGATGCTCAACAACAAAATACGTCTCCGCCTACGTCATCCAATGTCCCACCAATGCATCGTGGTCTTTCGATGTCTTCGTCAATGCGTTCAACAGCGAATAATCAGCAAGGGGTCAGTTCAGGTCCGCCGACGTCGCCTATAGTCAATTTTACGCCACTTGGAAGGAGGTCTGCGAGCTACTCGAATGTAAACCCAGCCATGAACATGCAGGTGCAGCCTCAGAGTAATGTGCAGGTGATGAATGTATTGGACGGGCCACAGGGGCAGAATACTTTGCAGGAGTTTGCGCTTGCGGATAATGAGTTTTTAGCAGGGATTCCTGGAAGTATGTTTGATTGGAGTATGATTCCTTCATTTTTCCCCCTTTTTGGTGGTATTAACTGGTGATTAGGTCAATGGGAAACATTTTTCTCGCGCTTTACGGGTGGAGGCGCCGCTTCAGCAGCGAATAGTATGCAAAGTAACATGGCCTCTGCCTCCTTTCAGGGATCGAGGCCTTCTTCATAGGTTCACACAATCCTAATCTCAAGGCGCATATATGTTTGGAGGTTCATTTCTATTTCTCTTGTTTTTCAGAATTGGTTATCTTTTGTTTCAAGACCATCTGCTATGTGTTGTTATCGTTGTCTCATTAAAACATTGTATCCTTTTGATAAAATCACCTAAATAGTGCAGTATATAGAAAATAGTACATATCTGGTGGGAAGTGGAGTAGGAACCGGTGGATCAATTTGATAGACTTCACTCGGAGAAGGTTACGAACTAGTATGTATCCAAGTTAAAATAGGCTTGTCATCATCAATCATTGGAGTCGTTATCCTTTTGTCGCTCCTTTTTCTATGAAACGTCTCTTGACAAAGGTTCAGACTTCTAAGCCCTTCACTAGTTTCCCGAAAACTCTGGCGGGATTAACACCTAATCTATCTTCTGCCTCGCCTGGGCAAATCGGACCGCACCCAGTCGCCGGCCTTCAGCCCAAATACGTCGTGCCTCCGATACCACATCCTTGTCCGTACGACCATCTGGCGCTGGTGGTGACCAGAGACGGGCTTCTCATACGGCAGCATGTTCCTGGACGCGATCATAAGACGGAGCGCCCTTGTTCGTATGTTCGGATTGCATGGGCCAATCCTGTGAAGATCGAGGAGGCTTCGCCGGGCCATGAGCCTGAGGGTGATAACGTCGACTGGAGTGATAGCGTGATCGTCTATGGCATCATTGGCGTCTTGGAGCTGTTTTCTTGTATGAGGAGTCCCAATCTTTAATCGTGTTTTTGTGCTGATACGCCGACGTGCTGGGTTCTGAAAGGTTCGTATTTGCTCGTTATTAGCGCCAAGGGAGAAGTAGGGAACGGTGAGTTCGACTTTTGTGGTGTTTTTTGCTTTTATGTTTAAAGAAACCGTCTCGAAGTGATTGATGGATCTCATACTGTTTATAATGTCAAGGGTGTCACGGCGATTCCTCTCGTGGAGGACAAGGCGAGGATCGTGTTGAGTACTCTGGCTTCGAAGAACTCGCAGCTTGCGCGTCCGTCTCTTCTTCCAAGTGATACTTTGGATACGTTACCGCCTTCGCAGGATTCAGACACAGAGGGCTCAGAGCGACCCCACTCACCAGAGTCCGATGACCAAGAAACATCGCAGCGCGATGTCCCTCGCGTGCAATTATCCTCTAATACTACAGCCAAGTACGTGCCGCCTATGAATCCTTCCTTCAGCCAAGAGCTCCTATTACCATCTGCACAATCGTCTTCCTCTGATCTTTCGAACCTGTCGTCATCGGATCACACTGTCGCACACTCTCCGGTAGCAAAGACTTTGGCAGCGCGACTCTCGTTCTGGAGTCGTCTTTCTACACGTACGCTGGTAGCCTCGCCCACGACGGAAGCCGCACAGGTGGATATACCTGGAACGACGTCGTTTGAAGGGAGAGAATCGCTAGACAGGATCATAGAGGATGGAAAGACAGAGCCGGCCGTGGTTTTGAATGGTATATTGGCTGCTACGGCCCCTCCACCAGCTTCGTCTGAAGAGAAGCATTCAGAATTGGAGACCAAGATCGTACGAGAGTGTGTCAAGGAATTCGCAAAGGGAGAGATGTATTTCGCATACAATTTTGGTACGTTACAAAGTGCTCTTACATATATGGATAGTGCGATGTGGGGCACTGACCCACGTTTGAAAAAGATATCACACGTTCTTTGCAGCACAAGCAGTACCAGATGGCAAAAGCGCAGAAACAACACGAGCTTCTTGCTGATCTCGATGCGCTTCCTTCTGCGAATTCAGAGTCTTTTCAGTCGCCCGTAGAAGGTTTGAAAGTGAGCCCGATGAGCGAACCAAACCCTACACTCCCTCTTTGGCGCCGGGTTGACCGGCGGTTCTGGTGGAACGAGTGGCTTTCGAAATCATTCGTCGATGCGGGTGTAAGTCACGCGAGTTGCATCTACATAGCTTGGTAACTTACTTGCCGATCGACAGCTTCACTCGTACGTGTTACCCATCATGCAAGGATACTACCAAGTGGCCCATTTTGTGATTCCGCCTGACCCCATGACGCATGACGAGGACGTATTGGTCGATTACATCATTATTTCAAGACGGTCAAGGTATAGAGCAGGTTTACGCTATCAGCGACGCGGTATCGACGATGACGCCAACGTAGCCAATTTTGTTGAGACAGAGACGATAACGAGGGTTAACGTGCGTGCTTGGGTACACTGAAGTTCGTGATATCCCTGATGCACGCCCTTTAGCGCCTGGGAGTGGAAAACATCTTTGCCTATGTACAGATCAGGGGATCCAGTCCGTTCTTTCCATTTCAGTTGGTTACTTTGACTTTTAATGTGTATGTCACAGTACCGCTATTCTGGACTCAGACGGGATACGGGCTAAAACCTCCACCACTACTCGCGACTGACAGGACACACTCCCAGAATCTGAGTGTGCTCAAAAGACATTTCGAGAAAACTGTCGCCCTGTATGGACCTCACGTTAGTTTTTTCCCTTGGCTTCATTTGAGACGGAGTTGATAGCACGGTGCAGAATCTGCTCAACCTCGCTGAACAACATGGGAAAGAAGGAACGGTTACAGATGCGTATAGAGAATATATGCGGGAGCTAGACTCTCCGGATGCACGGCATGATTTTTCGTTGGATTTGTTGCATCCTAGTTGATGCTATTTCAGATATCATGAGTATGACTTCCACGAAGAAACCAAGGGAATGAAGTCCGTGCTTTTGTCTAGTGGGTCAACAATTACTTATTTATTTGTTAGATATGAGAACATCTCTAAGCTCGTTGAAGCCGTGGCTAAGGTCTTTGATGCTCAGGGGTATCTGCTTCGTTTTCACTCATATCCAAGTGCTCTTACAAATCTTTATCTAGTTACCTCTGGATCTCAGACAATATCATCATGGCCCAGCAGAAGGGTGTTTGGCGCGTGAATTGTATAGATTGTTTGGATAGGACCAATGTTGTACAGGCACGTCAATTGCCCGTTCAATATAGGTTATCATTGATAATTTTTTCTATAACAAGTCAGCATTCGCACGCCATGTTCTTAACAAGCAATTGGGTGCGGTAGCTCTCTTGAACCCCCATGGCGAGACACGGACGGATACCGACGTCGTCTTCAATAATGGTAAGCTCTTCGTAAGAGTTCCCTGTCTCCACGTTAAAGTCACTATTGCAGTCTGGGCAAATAATGGAGATTACATCAGTCGAGCATAGTTAGTTGTTCCTTTGCATATTCTAGATACGTGTCTCAATTTCTCACAGCGCAGGAACCTCAGCTTTGAAGGTTTGTGCAATGCCGTTTTCCATAGACGAAGTGCTGAACCTCAAGTGCTGATGACAGGGGGATTTCACCAGGTACTGGCAATACATTTCATCAACTATGTCTATTTCCTTATTTTATTCTAGGACTGGGAAACGTGATTTGGGTGGGATGCTCAACGATGGTGTCAACTCACTCGCAAGGTACTTCCAGTTTCTGCCTACAATATTAATGTTTCCTCAGGCCTTCTTTTGAACTCTTCTCAGAATGTACACAGCAACATTTAGTGATTGGTTCTCACAAGCCGTAATCGATTTCATGCTTGGCTACCGAACGCATTCTGTCTTCTCCGAGTTCCTGTTGAAGCTTCAATCCACGGATCCCCGCGATTTGATCCGTTTGTCCAAAATACGGGCCGAAGCGATTGCGACGTCGGTGTCGCGCGTCCTGCCTGAAGGTGAACGACTTCTTTCTGGATGGACGCTCTTTGCTCCCAAAGAGTTGAACACAAGATTTGGAGACAAATTTGAAGAGAAGGTGCTTTTGCTAGTAAGTTGATCGGTCAAATTTGATCGTCTAGAGATTAACATCGTATAGACAGCAAAAGCTTTATATATCGTTGTAAGCATTCTCGTCTTCTCGTTGTAGGAGAAACGTGCTGATAGTCCATCAGAGCTACGATTATACCCTAGAGAAGGTTAAGATTTATACCCGCGTCCCTCTTAAGGACATCCTGGGCATCAGCCAAGGTCAGTAACGAAGTTAATCTCTTCGCTAAGAAATTAGTACATACGATGTGATCAGGTGCATATATTCTCTCCCCTTTAGAGGAGGCTAGTCGAGATCCCAAGCAAAATGCAGGGTTCGTCATAACCTGGCATACCACGAACCAAGTCACCCGAGTAACAAGCTACTCGGTCCGTAATAGCCTTGAAGTGCCCGGCTCTCTCGCCACTCCACCACTGATTGGCTTGCCGGCAGCACGTCGATCTGTTGTCAACGCGGGCTCAAAATTGAGCCAGAGCCTTTCAAGGACAAAAGTGCCCGTGCTTTCGAATATGCTCCCGAATGCGGCATTGGGTGCTGGTGATTCTCAGACAACATTTGCGGCGTTCAAGGTGCTTCCCATTGATCCAGCCCGTACAAGAAGAGGGTCGAGCTTTGGTGGCAGTGTGGACTATATCGATGCTGCTGACGAACTCAGCTCAGCATCCAATTGCCAGGAAGCGGCAGAGATGATTGTTGGCAATATACGGAGAGCCTGTGAAGATATTGGAGGTGCTCAGGGTGAATTTGTGAAGGAAAAGGATGTCGTCAGGTATGGACTCTCTGTCCTACAATGACGGCAGTGCTGATGCGCAAGTGTTCCATATAGTTTGGCAGAAGCACAGCGTATGACAAGTGTGTACGCGAAAATGGAATATGGAGTGAAGCGACTGTTGTGGTTGGGTGGTTGATAGTATCTTTGTTCTCTTTCGCACAAATCATGAAAGTTTCTCATGTCAACTTGAACTGGACTGTCAGACGCAACCAATTGAAAACATATTAGATCTAATCTTATGTACGGTCAAGTCTTGATAATTAATCGAGACGAATGACGAGGTTCAAGTCGTCTTCAACTCCCGCGACTCGAGTGATACGTAAGTTTTCTACGCCACCACCTTGTCGGAGGTCGGCTCTTGCGTGAAAACAAAGATTGGCGGACCTATAATTCTGCCATCCCGATCAAAAGGAGGATCATGTCCTTTTGTAGCAAGTCTTTATATCTTTAAGTTGTTGTTCTTTGGACCCAAAAGTCTTTATATCTTTAAGTTGTTGTTCTTTGGACCCATATGCATGTCGTTCTAAACGGAATGTTGCATGGAAAGAACTGATTACAAAAAAATATATTTCAACAAGTGTCTTTTCAAAAGTACTCAGCATTGTTCCGTAGCTTCAAGTGAGTGGCCCACGCGATGTTCTTTCAGCTGACCACATAACATCAGCCTGTTTCGGATGCCTCAAGAGCATCTTAAGGCCGGTGCGATAAAGGGATACTCCTCGGGTAATCAGATAAGTACTGTGACGGCCGAACAGAACCAGAGCAGCAAAAGTGCCATCAACCTCCATGACAGTTGAGAGAGAAAAGGCATTCTACTTCAGTTGGTCGGACCCCTACGCTGACTAAGCACTTTCAATCGGACTTCGAGTCAATGCACTGCAAATTAAAAGGAAATCTGCTCAGGACGCTGTCATATCTATCCTTTCTACGCTGCAAGTGAGGTATGTCAGGTATCTGCAGGCCACGTCTCGCAGAAGAGCGCAAGCAATGGCGTAAAGATCATCCATTTGTGAGTACTTAACCTTCCGCACTTTGAAGCATCTTCTTGCGTTTCATGTGTGGAGGAAAGAGTTGACCAAAATTGCGACGCGCGATATGTGCTAGTATGCTACACGCAACCTCTTCTTAATGATTTAGGTTATTAGCGCGTTTGTAACTAACTAGCCGTGTCCCACAGGGTTTCTACGCAAAACCTTCCAAATCTCCTGACGGCTCGATGAATCTTATGGAGTGGGAAGTCGGGATTCCGGGAAAACCTGGCGTAGGTTTCTCGCTGCTTCCTTTCTGCTGGCCTTGCTAGCTATGTCGTTGCGCCCCAGCCATCCGGCGCGTCTTTCCAGGGCGTTTTAAGCGCTCCGGTCCCGGTTTTTCTCTGTCCCTCTGAGAGGCTCGGCACTTATTTCCTTTATCTCGTAGACCCCATGGGAAGGTGGCCTCTACAAACTCGTCATGACTTTCCCAGAAGGTGCGCTAGCATCATCTTCTGTTGCCGCGGCATTAATAGCGACCGATCTCTGGCTTTCAAGACTACCCCTCAAAGCCACCTAAATGTCATTAAGCCCACCCGATCTCTCCTGCTCTACAATAACATATTTTGATAGGCAAATTTACTCCGCCGCTTTTCCACCCCAATGTGTACCCCTCTGGCACAGTTTGTCTTTCCATCTTGGACGAAGAGAAATCATGGAAGCCTGCTATCACGATTAAACAGGTACTCATGCATTCCGCTCCATTATCCGCTTTTGTTAACCATGTTTGACAGATTTTACTCGGTATTCAGGACCTTCTGGATGACCCAAATGTGAATGACCCTGCTCAAAGTGATGCCTACACCATGTTCAAGTACGTCACTCTATCTACAATATGTCTGATCCTCGCCACTAACGGTACACCAGGAACGACAAAACTGCTTATGAGTAAATCTGATTCTCCAGCCAATGTCAGGCCTTGTTGAATAATATTTTTTCTAGGAGACGAGTGCGTCAGCAAGCCCGCGAGAACATCCCCAAGTAATTTCATCTTCTATCATGGTTTAATACTTTGTGTCCAGGGCTCAGGATGGCAGAGTTTCTGTCTACTTGTATTTTTTGTGTATCTTTTCTTTTACAATGTTACGCATAGTTATCTGGTGATCACTAAATCATCTTGTCTGGCTGTTCTCATCGTTGATGTCACGATAGATCAATATATTCGATTGCATGGATGTTCCATGCGAACTCCTTGCCGTTGTCTGGTATCATTAATCTGGCGTCGTTGCATCTTGTTTCATCAACCTCGGTCATTCCCGCAAGACTAGCAGCAGCTCATCAAGGTGGATTTTGATTTTGAAACTTGGTATTCGGATCACTCAGTGGCGATGGAGCAGGAGATTACGAACATCGCTGAGGCAGCCCATAGTAGGAGTGATATCTCCATACGAAGGTGTCATGGCATGAGTTGATCTATGTGAAAACTGTGCTCGTCTCGTCAAAGCAGTCAGACCGCATACTACAGACGACTCTTGGATTTTGACCGTTTGTGGTTGAATGTCGAGTATCCTACGCCAATTACCTGTCGCTATGAAACAGGTAGACTTGCAGATTCGAAACGCGAATCACTGTTGACTTGAATATGCATCAAATGAAGGGAGAAAGATGTGACATGGCAGCATGCCAGCATCGATATACCCGGTCAGAAGTTGGCCGCCTCTGCAGTGCCACCAAACCCTTTTCATGGTACTTTTGCTAAGAGACAAATGCAATCACTAGTTTCACTTTCTTTGCTTTTACCTATGTCTTTGCGGTGTTGATATATTTCTCGTTGACATTGTGCCAGAACTTCAACAATGATTTCGAAAGACGCAATGAAGAGGGAAATGGGGAAGCTTGGGTTATTCCTGGATGTAGTTGTGTTTTTTGGTGTCCTAAAATTATGCATTGCGGTAACTCTAACAACGGAAACGGTGTAGGTCTTTTATAAAGTTATAAAGAGCTAGCTTCGGCAAGAAAGCTACACCTCGGAGGGTGAAATAGTTTCAAGGGTCTTTCTTAGGCAGAAAGAGACTCGGACATTTGAAAGGAGGACTGTTACGGAAACAAGATCCACAAGATAAACGCCAAGGATGCTTGCCATGTATCTAGATCCATAGCTTCCCGTTGACCCCTACCCACTATACCAACGAGTTGAAGGCTACGCGACTCTATGTGACCCAGGGCCCAATGCAAACTTGGTCCAACATATCGAGATTTCAACAATTACGAAATATGCCAAGTGCATTACTTCCGCAACCGCCATCACTACAGTGACAGGGACGAATGTCTCCAGCCCCTGCGATTCTCAACGTCCATACTCCATCTTCCTCGTTCGCCATCGTTCACTCATGTGAGCATGTACACATTCATCACCATGCCAGCAGCCATATCTTCAAATGAGCTCGAGTTTTTGACTGACACGTACTGTTTCACACAGTTACACAAGACTCTTTGCAGTCTCTCTATGATACACTCAGCAGAAAAACACACACATCATATCCCGGTGAACGCGTAGGTCACGGATGGCTGAAATACGAGTTCAATGATTCAATATGGAACTTAGACGATGGTACGCTTTTAGTTACTTCGATGCATGGTCATTCATTCGGTGTTTCAAGACTCTGATTATACCATATTCGTATGGAGGCAGCATCAACCTACAGCTGCGGCGACTCCAACGCCAACGCCCTCTGCTACCACAGACAGTAACAAATCTCATCCGCCGACTGCCCACACTCCGACGCTTCACCTACATAACCCTGCTACACCACTCCCAGGGCCCGATGAATATCACAATCCTTCATATTACCTTTATCGACCAAATGCACGTCGCTCCTCGCCAGCGCTGTCAACGTTTTCGAAGAGGTCACAACGTACGAAGGGTAGTCGACAAACAAACAATGCCAATGGTCAGCACGATGGAGATGATGGAATTCCCAAACATAAGAAGGATTTTGAGAAGTTCCACGGCGAAAATGGAGTCCGCACCGTAATGGGAAGTATTGGGCCTGTGCAGGATGGTAGGAAACCTCTTCCCGTCTTCGCTATTTCTCGCTCAATATGCAATACAGTCCGAATGCTACTACGAGCTGGCTACCGGCACGTCTACATTTCTAGAAAGTTTGCCATCAAACATGGATTCATTCCGAAGGATGCTGCGCCTGGACATTACGGATACGGTGGACTAGTAAACATTGGAACGTGGCCTATAACTCTCAAATCCTCATCTTCTATGAGCTCACACCCCGATGCGCCAGCTCAATCACACACAGCACCTCAGCCGACCTTGGTCGGCGTATTTCTCGCTGAAGAGCCCCACTTTGACGTCGTTCTTGGTCGATCGTTCTTTGAGAAGCGCCAGATTAGGATTAGCAGCACGGATCCGACAGATGTGGTTTGTCTTGACACAGGAGAGAAGATTGAGTGTGAGTTGGTCATCCTAAAGGATGGGAGAGGGGAGATTGTCACCGTAACGTGAGACGCGTCGATTAATGCAGTAATTTTGTCATGTGACTTGAGTCTCTCTTCACGTGCGCGGCTTGTTTCAAACGCGACCTCAATTGAATTGTCGCCTTTTTGAATGAAAAGCCATTCGCACAGATCTTCCACAACGCGGGTGAAGCGACGATGTACATCAACTTATACGCTGTCATCGCTGGCCTTATCGGCACTCTTTTCATCGTGACGAAGATGCGCCACCCTCACATAAAGTATATCCGTGAGAGTTTGGAAAGCTCAGTTTTGTTCAAAGCTATCAACGCCTTGGACTTGTACACGGGTAACCATGCTTTATTTTACGATGTTCCGGGAAACCATACACTCTCGAAAGACCCTTTCCAATCTCCTGTACCGTCAATATGCCGATGCATTTTCCCATCACCCGAGGTCGTCCACTCCCGTTTCCCGCCGGAGAAATCGCTGGGAGCTGGTGCGTACCAGATATTGCCAGCCCTCTGTGCGACCGCCGGTATTTTCTTATTCTCGACCGCAATCTACCTTAGGAAGAGCCTTCGACTCGCTCTTCGTGAAAACCAGCGAAACGTCATGATTCACGCCTCCCGAGTTGAACGACGTGTATCACAACAAGCGAATACTGTCATTTTGGCTTCGAACGCAAAGCGGCCGGAAGACGCGCTGTTTCCCTCTTCTTCTGTTTCCGTCATAACACGGCGGGATGGCCCCGTATTTTACCCGAACGCGGAACCAGTCGTGGTGTCGCCGCGAATGCCTGTAGCGATATCTGATTCACTTATTCGAGCGAATTCACTCCCGGAGCCGTCGGTTCCGCTTTTAAAAAGTCGCGCCATTCAAAGTTATCCTGTGACCCCTCGTGTTGCGGACCCAACGCCACCGCCACCGCCACTTCCGCTTCCTTTAGTCGTGCCAAGCGCGACAGAAGCCTTTGCTACCCAAACCAACGATGCTCTTCCGTATTTAATTCCCTTGCCGCAGGACGAGCCACAGCCGGTCGTCGCGGAAGAATCTCCAGGCTCGAGTGTAGTGGACCTCGACCCCCCAAGCCCAGTCGAATCCGATGTCGCTGCCATTTCGTATTTCTCCTACTTGCCTTTCGCAGAGAATCTGGATGCACAGCGTAGTGAAATAACGACACCGGCGCAGGTATCGTCATCGGACAGTGGTGCTCGTTCGCCTCGCAACACTCTGCAGATCGCTGCACCCGCGGCTCGACGCGTTTCTACGCCCCAAGTAAGTTGCCGACGTCCTGACTGGCTGGCATCGGCTCAATACTGGGAGACGCATTCGAAATTGAACGCGCTGGTGTCGAACAGCACAGCGGTGGTGGGCATCGGGACGATACCAGACGCCACGCGGATCGAAGCGCCGGTCATATCACCTGCACGCATCCTCAATTCGCACTCGCTCTCGCTCTCGCCCTCGCCCTCGCCCTCGCCGTGCAAAATCAGTGTTCCTCGTGTATGTGCGTCGACGTCCTTAGCGCAGCCCACGACGGTAACGGGAAGCGCGTCGCATTGGGACCATCTGGCGATTTCTATCGGTGTTCCCACTACTGAAACGCCTTTTGTTGCAGGCCGCACGGGCGCTGATCTCGTGCTTGCCATGTCGACTAGCATGCCCCGGGTGATTGACTTGGGGGTTCGGTCTGTTAGTGGGAGCCAGCGGAATAATGGGAGAGAGTTGGTGGGAGGAGCCAGCGGAAGTACTTCACCGCTGGCAGAGATGAGCATTAGTCCTCGAGCTTTGTCGATCCTTCGCCAAGTCGCCGCTGCTGCTGCCAATACAACACAAGCACAGGCTTGTCCTGTGGTGTCGAGTCGAAGGAGACGAAGCGCCGTGACGGCAGCAGTGTTACAGACTCCCTGGCTGAATCGTAGTGGAAGAGGTCAGGACAGTGGAACGGGGTTCCCTGCAACGGTGAATCGAAGTACGGGGGTGTCTCCAGTGCAGACGGCAGTGCGAAGAAGTGTCATGCGTCGTGTGCTTGGGCCGCAGCGTAATGGCTCAGCGGGTCGGCCCAGTGAACGATGGATTGCGCCTGCTGATTATGCTGAACGGCCTCCCTTGCGGATCACTCGGGTTTTCGGTGAGCCTGCTGCCTAAGGCCTAGGATTTTCTCTCTATTTTTTCCAGACATTTCTTGCATAAGTTATTTCAAAGTTATCCATAGACTTTCTTGTGTAATAAAAAATTTGTGAATTCTTTCAGCATCTGTTCATGTATAATTACGACACACTTACATACCTTACGACAGTGACTGTAATTTATAATAAGTTTATCTTTCTATTGAAGCGAATAGAGTGTAACACATTGCAGAAGCGCCCTCTGATCAGAAATTTACAGTTTCCTGGACAGATCCTTGAGTTGACGCCCCATTAGCACAAATACAGCCACTGAAATCAATTGATAAGACATTGGCAGATGAATGTTGGCCAAAACGCAAATAGAGTTGGGCGTTGGGCGCTGACAGGGATAATAACTCAAGCCATCAAAAAGGCTCACTGACGGAGATGAGAAAAAGATATTGATTCAATTAGACGTCAACACTATTGTATCACAAACACCGTCTGTTGTGATTAGGACGATAGATGAGCCGGTAAATGATACCTGCATCACCGTCCAATCTTTAGACGCTGCGCACGAGTCGCCTGAAAACTTGTCAGCAGTAGCCCCACAAAAAAATCACAAAGAACAAAAAATCACCCTTCTCCTCTTCTTCAGCCTAAATAAAGGTCATTTAGCCATCAATCGCAGATCAAGGGTTGCAAGAGAAATCTCACTTATGCTTCTTCATCTTCTTTCTCCTCTTCCTCTTGGTACTATCCATCGTAACATCCTGACTCTTGTTTTCCTGCTTTTCCTGCTCTGGCGCAACATCATCTTTCTCCACAAGGCCAAGGCGGCGGAGGGTCTGCTCCCACGAAACGGCAGCACCAGCATGAGTCATCGTTATTGCCCTTGCGAGCTGATGTGCCGTTGCAGCATCCGCGTCGGCTGCTGCCTCGGAAAACTCATCAAGAAGCCATTGAGGGGTTGTTATGTATGTCTCTGCCTCGTTGATTTCGGACGGGAGGAACGAAGAGGCGTGGGCAGAGTCGAGGATGGTGTGTGGCTGCGAGAGAAGCAGCAAGGGACGGTGCAGGGAGAAGAACTGGTGCAATTTGAAGTCCCTTGCGTTCAATACGGGGTGGGTTTGACTTTGTAAGAGAATGGAGTCCGAGACCTCGGTAGTGGCTGGAGCCTGGGGCGCAGCCGTAGAGGAGGTCTGCGAAGAAGCCGTTGAGGGCTTATCTGCAGTGTTTACTACTGGACTTGGATTTGCACTGGCTGGGGATGTCTGTTGGGCATCGTGCTCAGGGGTGGGCTCGGCCTTTGGAGTGGCAGCCTTTGAGGCGACGACTGCTTTGGGGACTTTGGAAGAGGTGAAATAACGGCCGCCGCCCCCGGACCTGGAGAAGAAGGAGTACGCTCTGGACGAGGCCGGGAGGGGACGAACGAAACGGGCCAAGGCAGACATGGCTCCTTGCAGTCCAACAAATCTCCGTCCAACCTTGGACGCACAAAACACAGCCACCGTTGTCTCTTGTTTACCAGCGTTCATCCATAGCACATACTTATTCCTATTTTACTGCTACAAGGTCCATGTCCAGCACTGTAAGGTTACGATTTGCTATATTTTCCTTATCGTTATCACCAGCCCTGCCTGTTCAACCGCTTGCTCCGGCCCGTCGTCTATAGTTGGCCAGTCACGAGTCGTTAAATTTTCACAGTGCCTCGAGTTCTCTGGCTTAAGATATACATTACATCTACACCTGACTCATGTTTATCCATTGAATTGAGAAAAAAACTCCCACTCACTATTGGTCCTGCCACTCGAAGCTTCCAACAATGGCAGTTTTTCCAACAACCGACCCCTGGTTTGGGGCAAGAATAGTCATCTTCTTATGTGATATATCGATATGTGTACTATAAAAAAGACGAAGATTTGCGCGAAACAAGGGGTCGATGATCGTCGTAATGTCACAGTGAAAGGCACGCACACTATTATGAAGCCCGTGGCGGTCAGATCGAGGATTTCTTCGTCGTATCGCTCGTTTTCATCGGGGTTGGGCGGCGCAAGAACACCGAGAACGGCATTTAGAAGACCCGAGCCTGGTAGAGATGGGTCCACGGGTACGGGCTGCATCTCAGATACGACACGTGTGGCGCCTATTGGAAGCGCAGAAGACGGTGCCATCGTCTCTATATCATCTTTGATGAGTAGCAGTAGTTTGTGGAGAAAGTGCGTTTACCAGCGCCGATGCGTAAGATGGTCAAATCACTAAAGTTGATGACTGTCGAGGAAGGAGCCAGTGAGAGTTCCGTGAGTGCCTCCCCACCGGCCACGGCTGATGTCGCGCCGGAAGGGGAGGCAAGGACTTGTCCGTACATGTATGTGTGTAATTGGTAGTTGTGGATGCGTTCACGGTAGCTGAGGTCTAGTTCAACGACCTGGATAGAGCATGAGAGAAACGAGTTGAGGGTTGATTTAGACACCTACGCCACCGGACTTTGGGACCTTGATCACGGTGAGTTGGGATCCATATGTGCGTTGCATTTCGACGTTGAGTTTCTCGTGCCCAACGACGAGAATGACATTGACTAAAATAGACGAGTGAGATACAGACCACGGACCATTGAAATATAACAGACTTTTAAAGGCTTCCACACAAGCCTTGATCAATTTATGCCGGTGGTCGTTAGTTCCTGCGCCAGCACCAAATGACGACGGAGTGTCCACGATAAGACCTGATACCCTAGCTTTGATGTAACGATTATATCGTCTACAGTGATGTCAAGTAACTATTGCTCATACCTTCCACATCGTAATCGTATTTTTCCTTGATGTTTTCTCCCAGGTTACGAATGATTCTGTCCATCAACAAAGGATTGCGCCGCGTCTCAGCATGGCCGTACCAATACACCAAAGGGAGGAGAGCATTAGCAGGAAGAGCGGTCGGCGCAGACGTCGCAGCAGAACCTAGAGGATTGGCAGGTGAACACGTTGGTATTGGAGAATGAACCGATGCCGCTGAAATGGCACCAGGAGCCGCCCATCCACCCTACAGGCAATGAAGACGTGAGATCACGGATGAAAGGAATACTCACCTCGCTAGGATCCACATTCACGAGGAGAGGCGACCATCCCTGCCCAGCTCTAACAGCGTAATTAATCAGAGTCTTGCACACTGTCGTCTTGCCGGAATTCTCAGGACCAAGGACCAGCACGCGTGGTGGGTCAGTGATGGCAAGGGGATCATCGCCGCGTGATGGGGAACCATGTGCCACTCTCAATGCGCGTACGCGCATTTGCTCAAACGCAAGATGAAGGTTCGCGTACGCGGCCATTGGGGTCTCATCGGACACATACTCAGTCGACGGCTGACCTGTGACGTGTTTTTCTTTGCGTCAAGATATGCCTTTTGGAAGGGGGGAATCGGGTATAGACTCATCTCGATTGTGCATCCTCGCCAAGTGTAAACTGCTGCTTTGCATTCAAATGCGAAGAGGTATTGCTTGCCTTCCGCGAGCTCGGAACCGAAGATCTCTGCATGACCTCGTACAAGCTACATCCAAGGAATTTCCGATGTTTTAGGCAACGAGAAGCAAGGGGCTCAAGAACGCACCTTGATCGCGAGAGTGGTCCCAGGGTCCAACTCAAATCTGTACTCTGACTCTGGTTCAAGATCCCATTCTTTTTTAGGGGCAGCAGGCTTTGCCTCAGTAGTCATGGTTGTTTGCTCGACAAATGGACAAGCAAGAAACAGTCAATAAAATTTTGATTGGGACAGCTAGCCTGGCAAAAGAGTTGTTGCCGTTGATAATAACACAGTCTGCGCACGTGATGGATCGGCGGCGGTTGGCTGCGGTCAGTCATTGCGCCCACTGTTGCACACCGTTGTTGCTTCTTAATTCATTCCACCACTAAGTATCCCACCATACGACAGGCGTCGCTTACTTATCCGGACCAGCTGTTCCAGTCATGTTGCTCGGCCTCTTGAATATGTTCTACAACACCTCGGGCGCTTAACGTTCAGGAAATTTCCCAGCAACACTACGCTAGTAACTTCGACATGAGAATCGATCAGCTCCCGCAGTGTTTCATAAAAATGAACTAAACAACAGACCATCATGTGCTTGACAGCTTCTCGAAAAAATCGATCTTCTCGGAATGATTGATCCCCATGCAGACCTTACATCATGAGGTATCTATCATGCTTAAGTTCATAATACTTAAAGCCAGAGCGTTGGGTTGTACCTTGTGGCTGATCTGCATCCCGCCCCTTTCACCGCGCCATGTCAGTCGGTAGCGATTCCGAAAAGCAAAACCACCTTGGTGTAACGACTGTTGACGAGTTCGAAGTCGATGTTGCGGCGACACTTGGGACTGGCTCGGAGGCACCGTTACATCCTGCTGAAGCGTTACGTTTGAGGTCACTTTGTTCATTCATCATTTGCTTGCGTGGCGATACTGATGCTTTGAACATGCAGGAGGAAACTTGATTTACATATTATGCCACTTATGTGCAGTAAGTCGTGAGCCCTGTTTCCAATGTTAACATTGTTCATTTGTCGTCCTATAGTCCTATATCTGTGAGGAAACCTGCCTGCGGGCCGAAAGTCCTTTGTGTTTTAACTTTACTTAGTATGACCTTTGCCGACAAAGTCACTCTGGGCCAATCGGCTGTGATGGGTATTCTGTCGGTGATATCCCAAAAACAAACTTTGCGACAAGTGCTGATTCGGTAATCTTCTGCAGAGAAGACAACCACTTGACCCAGAACCAGTTCAATTGGCTTAGCACAATATTCTATTTGAGTTATCTCGCATTTGAGGTTATTTCGGTCACTCTGTTTAGACTTCTGACATCACTGTTAACAAAGCTTATTGCAGTACCCTCAGAATCTCGCTCTGCAGAAGTTCCCCGTGGGCAAATGGATGAGGTGCCTTCATCCTAATCCTTTCGCAGGACATTAGACTAACCAAAGTGGTTAGCATCAACATACTCGTCTGGGCAATCGCACTGATGTCACATGCCGCTTGCAAATCGTTTGGAGGACTCTTCGCGGTTCGTTTCATCCTCGGCATGTGCGAAGGTACCTTCTATATCCCCTCTTTATCCCCCAGCGTTTGTTTGACGTACATGCAACGACTAAGGTGCAATTACGCCTGGTTTCTTGATTGTCACTTCCATGTTCTATACTCGCGAAGAACAATCGAAGCGTGTCGGTTATTGGTGTACGTCAATTGTGACTAGTCATCAACAACGGCAATTGAGTACTATATTTGTTTAGTCTTGATGAATGGCGCAGCTGTCATCTTTTTGGGGCTTATTGCTTTTGGGCTTATCCACACCCATGTATGTGTTTCCTCGAGTCTCTGGTTGAACTTGTGGTTTCCTATCCCAACACTTTTATCTAGAGTAATAATTTCCATGCTTGGCAATGGTACGCGGCAATCCATCTCTTTATTACATCACAACTTACTAACGCGGTGGATACGAAATAGGCTTATGATCATCACTGGCCTTGTGACTTTCGTGGTTTCCGTTCTGTTCTGGTATGTTTTGCAACTGTCGATATTTGGGGTCATAGCGGACCCATAATCTGTTAGGTTCACCTTCCCAGACTCACCTGTCTCTGCGCACTTTCTAACGCCAGACGAACGCGTCAAAGTCGTACAGCGCATCAAGGTCAATCAGTCTGGTGTTGAGAACAAGCACTGGAAGCGGGAACAGTACGTACCTCTTACTCCGTTAGTCTCATGATCTGTCATGTTTGTTGTCTAGATTCTTCGAGGCCCTTCGTGACCCTAAAACGTGGCTTTTGGCTCTTTTCGTTGCTTCTGCGTACGTTGAAATGCTTCTCTTTCGTAAGTTGACCGTCCTAATGAATTGTAACCTTAGGAACCTCTTCAACGCCGTTAGTTCTTGCTACGTTCATTAGGTTTTGATCAAAGTTTTCTGACCGCTTTTTTAGGTCACGAATCAACGGCAAATCATCGTAAAACAGTTCGGATTCACTCTAGGCCAGACTACGCTTCTTGGAACGGTGGACGGAGCCATTGAGAGTAAGTATTCCCCTCTATAATTCGAGTTTCTTACCGGCTGACTTGCGAAAGTCTTGTCCATCTTCGGAGTGGTCAGCTTGATACCTTACCTTGGACACTGTTACTCTGCGATTCTTGCGTTCATTCCGGCCATCATAGGTGGTATTCTCCTTATCACCCTACCCTCTGATAACAATATCGGCCTTTTGTTCTCATACTGGATTACAAGTAAGTGTTGTCATTTGTTAACCATTTTAGCTGAGCTTACGTTTCCTTTTACTAGTTTTCGCAATCTCTCCCTTCGCTGTTTCTCTGGGATGGATGAACAACATCTCTGCTGGCCATACAAAAAGTATTTCGAATGCTTTAGATTTCCACAATTTATGCTGAGCTCGGTCTAGAAACCACTGTGAATGCCATTGTGCTCATCGGTTACGGAATCGGGAACACTGCCGGTCCTTTCATGTGGAAATCAATGTTCCAGCCCCGGTGCGGTCCAATTACTTTTTGTGTCATTAGCACAGTCAACTCATGGTCTGGTATAGCAATCGCGTTCCTTGGGCTATCCTCACCGGCTTCTGTGGTTTCTCTGCCTTCGTTCTTTTCATTCTTCGGACGCATCTTGCGCTGGAGAATAAACGCCGAAACAATGAGGAATCTGACAATAGATACGATGATGTTTACTTGACCCATGTCGAGGCAGACGGCAACACCGTCGAGAAAAGAGTCGACAAGGTGAGCTTCCGTCAATACTTTCGAGCCTTCCGATAAGATTACTGACGTGGGATATGGCACACAGGCTTTCCTCGATCTCACCGATATACAAAATCGGGATTTCAGATATGTTCTATAAGACCCGAGGATTGCCTCATCAATTTAAACATTATGTATATTTTATTGGCCTAACATTGATACTTGTATTGCTCATATTGCTAAATCACAAAAGATATTGGCTAATTCTTTGTGGATTATTGAAGTCGTCGACTCATGCTCGACACTAAGCTGAGACAAAATAGGGAGTACATGTACTGAGAAAGGTCAATACTAGATTGTTGATAGAAGACGTAAGTAAATATCTCACGGGTAAGTGTGGCGACGAAAAATCTGAGTATTCGTAATCATATGTTAAATAAGGAAATGATGGAAAGGGAAGAATCCTATGTCAACATCGATGTATGTATTAGAGTGTATTTGCAACGCCTATCTTACTGGAATTGAGTTGGAATTAGGCACAAATGGACAGATTGATTGACAATTTGACTGACAGCAATCCCTTTCAAGTTACGTGACGTTGTGCTTTTTGGCTCACTTTGATTCTCACCACCGTGTCGCGTCGTCGCCCGTTCTTGGATTCACATAACCACGAGCAGCGACGATGATCTTTACCAGCAATGGATCCAGGATGTCGCTGCTGAGAACGGCAAGTCATGCGGTGATGGCACCACGGCAGTCACGCCAAGAACTTTCACTCGATAGTTATTCGCTTGCACTACAAGTAGTGAAAACTTGGGTTGCAAATACACTCTGTTATATAAAGTACAAACATCATAGGAAAGCCGCTATCTTAACAGGCTTCCGAATCGCAGCTGAGCTGCCCTCTGTAAAACGATACGTGACACGATACTTTTTGGTTTCAGCATTCTTTCCTTCTCTGTTCTTGGTATTGTTGGATGATCTCACTGTTATCACTCGACCGAAGAAGTCGGTGGGAGGCTACCATGAGATTAAGCATACTTCACGATTGGACCAGAAAATGGTGTCTACCTTGTCAGCAATATCTATGCCATCATCTGTCCGCGGACGTTTGTTAGGTGGCTCATCTCCATCGCTGTCATCTTTTGTGTTATCTCCAGCTCCGTTTACCGCGGATTGCTTCAATCTGTACCCGCAAAAATCAGTTTTTTGAACCTCGGCGATAAATTCATCAAACATACGAAAATTTCTTCGCTCCGAACAAGTCGTGTTTTCCACGCTTTCCTTTTTCCACAATATCAGCGTCTCTCGCAATTAGAACCGCATCAATCTCCAAGGTATTGTAAAAATGACATAACAGCAGTGTGAAAATTCAAGCTGACCTCTTGGGCTACAAGATGTCGCACAGCATATCGAGATACTGCAATGTCTGAGGCCCTTTTGCCATCATACGTAACAAAAACATCTATGGGCCTATATCGGGCAATTATGTCCAGTGTGGTAATGTCAACAAACGTAGCGACGCACGGATCGAGTCGATACGATAGCTGTCCATCTTCAGCTCGTTCTTGGAAGAATCGGAGCTCTAAAGTCGCCATTATGTCGACGAGGCGTGTGAGTAAAGTCTTCTCTTCTGGTCTTATTACTTGACTGTTAATCTGCAACCGCATTTGAGTGATCAGTGGCACAGGTACAGGAGGAACTAACAGGACGAATAGGAGGTGAAATGATCCTGTTAATGAAAGGCACGAATTCAAGCTGAATAACAGGCGTGGAAAGAAGGTGCCTGAAGTCGCCCCCCCGACGTGTACCCGCACTCCGGAGGCCACGCGAAAGAGTCTTCAAAATTTCCTCGTTCGATCGTGTTAGTTGAAGATTCTGCATGACCAGATGGTCGGGACTCATTCAGCATAGAACCTAGTCTAGAAAATGACAGTCGCACCTCCCAGTCTCCTTGGTTGCGCTCGACACGTGTTCCGCCCCGCTCTTGAAATAATGGATAGAATGGCACCAGAGTATAAGGCAAGTAGGGACTTAATGCAAAGTCGCCATTCGTATACATGCTAGAAGAGAGGAAATCAAAGGTTAAAAGCCACTCATTGGCCTTCTCATATCGATCAAAATTGGCATCATGTTGCCTCAGCGTCGCATAATGGCCAAAGCAACCTAGGCACGCAGTTAAGATTGAACCCACAAGAGACACGCAAGACCAACCAAGTGCGATGCTATTCTCCCTGCCACTTCCATCGATTTCTCGGCTGAGGCGTGCGACAAACCTGTTTTCCTCCTCCTCAGTTAGTCCTAGCTCTTTGACGCGTTTCTTTGTTAAAGGGCTGAAAATGTTGTTCAACACAGCATTGAGCGTGGTATCGCCCTCTTTCATCCCCGCGGTGGCACTTCGAACAATGCCCTCCGTGACCTCTTGATTCCGGGACTTGATGAACTAGGAGGTCGGTCAGAATATGATTCCTTCAAGGTTTGTATGGTTGCTACCTGCAGTGTGTTTAGACAGCCACGAAGGTCACCTTTGGCAACACCCACAAGTGTGCTCAGGGCCCGTGAGTCAGCTTTAAGGCCCTCAAGCTGGCATATTTCCCGGAGCCTGTTGACAGTATGGATATCTGCGGGACGTTGTATTCGTATTTGAAGAGCATGGGGTTTGAGCTTCGCAAGCGAGGATGCATTTTGATCATTGCAAATGCATATAATTGGACGTAGAATGGGTCGTTTAGCTTGAGGGTCTTTCTGTTTTTGACCTATGATCAATGTCAGTAGTCAGTCGTTCAAACAAGTCTGGAAAGATGCTAAGGGTACTAACGTTTTTTCCGAGGCCGGTCTTGCGTTAGGGCGACAAGCTTGGAGATGAATGTATTAGACTAGTATGTAATGCTCATCAGTTATGACTTGAAAATGATAGGGATGGAACAGGGCGCACGTTGTCCCCAGCCCCGGTTGCACCATCGATTTCATCGATAACTAATAGTACTGGCTTCGTACTCCCTACTGAAGATCCAGACTCCAAAGCAGGTCTGATTCGATCATCTACAATGGAACCGGAACGTGCATCACTACGTGCCCGTATTGAGACCTTCGCATGCACAAGCAAATGGAGCTCTGAGACAGACCTGGCATTGATTTCCATGACATCGTATCCTGCTTGTCTAGCAATAACATGCGCCAACGTTGTTTTGCCCAAACCCGGTGGCCCCGATAGCAGAAGAAGCTAGGACGCCACGTGTCAGTAGACTTGCATTGCACCTATTGTATTTACCTTCTCCCGGGGGCGATGATATTCGTCCATTTCGTCGAAATTTTCATCTCCTGCTCGAGGACGTTTTCTACCCTTCTTGTTGCCAAAGACACACCAATCCCATCGTTTGACCCAAGCCATTGTTTCCCGAGCTACTCGTTCGTTACCCATCAATTCAGTGAATTTTTTGGGGCGATATCTATCAACCCATAGCGTGTCTTCGATTGGGTCTGAAGACGACGTTGAAACGACAGGTCTTTTATTGTGTGGAATGGGTATAATTGGGATAGAATCGGGAGTAATGATAAAGGAACAAACATACCGTTCTTGGCAATTCGCTACGAGGTTGGCAGACAATTGTTCCATCAGTCGATGAATCGGTACATCGAGCAAGTTCCCCATTCGCTTGGCTGTAGATGCTGATAGCTTCTGTATACAGCGGTAACGTCAAGTGTAATTAACTCAAAAATAGGACCTTACCTCACGAGCAACGCGCGACACCTTGGGTTTCCTCTTGAAATGTATGGGCTTCCCATCAAAAGTAGATGCTCGTATTGAGAAATTTGAACTGGCGTCATTCGACCTTGTGGCAGGATTAGATGAAGAGGAAGAGGATATAAGTGGAATGCCAAAAGCTTCGTGGACTGATGGCAAGTAATCGTCATCCTGGCTAGATAGAGGGACGCCAGAGGAATTCTCCTCGATTCTGTGGGACGAGGTCAAAAGCAAACCGCTTGGAACGAACGTAGGCGTAGCTATAAAGGCAGATATCAAACTTGTACAAGAATCGATCGCGGATAACATACCAGTGGCAGATGGTCTGTCTGTTGCTTCCTCTGAGACTTTGGTCATGCTCGAGAGAAGACCGGTGGTAGTGGAATTTAGGTCTCCTTCTGCGGGAGCAATCCTCGAATCAGCCATCTTCTTCATCATATCTTTCGAACTAGATAGTAGGCCGTTAGAAATAAACACATGTTTTGAATCATCTAAATGCACATATGTGAAGCATCACAATTGCGTGTTAAATGTGTACTCACCTGTTTCTACAGAAGATCTAGACGTACTCTGGTTAATATCCTCTGTTGCCACTCTTGACGAGTTCGAAAGCAGGCCATTTGAAATGAAGGTGCCTGAGAGAGCTAACGTTGACGGGTGTACGGTAGACATATAAGACGGTGTACATACACGTTTTCTCTCCAGTCTCGGATAGAGGCTCATCTGGTATATCTTCGTATAGGTGACGTTAAACTCTTACTGAAAGATCAATCTTTGAGTCGCGCACCTGACGTGAAGTCCAAGCGAGTTTCGATAGCTGGGTCCGCCTCGAAATTCTCGTTGGTTTCTAATGTTTCGCTTTCCGCAAGAACTGGGGTATGATTAGAGTCCTTGGAAGGTCCTAATGTTGGTGCTGGCTTGCTTGGCCCGAGGAGTCCATTTGAAACGAAGATCGTCATAAAAGCGGAGCAATTACGCGTCTGCACAGGCCTGTCTTAGTTTGAGGGTATTGAGTAGAGTCTGAAGGGATTTACGCGTCGTCAACACGGGGATGAACGCGTCGAATTCGAAGGGTGCCCAAAGTACCGTTACGGTTGTCACGGCGTGGCGTGACATATAACGTGATATAACGTGTTTACAGGATTGGACACCCAGAATCCTGTCCGATTATCAGTCTGACCGGAAATTCAGCTAAGGGCATTTCCAGGAAACGGCTCGATTTGTGCGGACCAATGTGAGGTTCGTTGTACACTACAAGTTTCGATATCTAGCTTCGAAATCAAGCACAAACAATGATATGTCACATGACGCACGCGCCACCCATTCACAGCCTCAAGAGATCAGCTCGTCGAGCAATGTCAGGCCAGGGACGACTCTCTGATAAAGGTATTTTATTACACTGAAGCAGCTCAATACTCGCTAATCTTCCACTTTAGACAAACACAACAATGCGACAGACTTAGGCAAGCTCCCTCAAGATGTAGTCACCAAATTGGGCGACAAACTCAGCGAGTTGATGGGAGAGGACATCAGGGGAGAGTTGAATGAGTTAAACAATGCACGGGGTGAGGTGAGTTTTAGCGTTGTCATCAGGTCACTTTCTGAGCTATATCTTTCTTAGGTACTGAACGAAGAAGGCTTGCCGATAATCGACATCACTGAGCCTGTGGAGGCATCGGTAATTGAGGAGGAAAATATTGCATCCGTCGAAGAACTTGTCCTTCCTCCTTTGCATCTACTACCGGAACATGCGAGAGAGCGACTTCGTCAGGAACGCAATAGTTTGCTCGATCAATTGGAAGAAGAAGAAAGAGCACATCAGAAGCGCGAGAAATCAGCAGATATGGAGCATAGGGAAGAAATTTTACGAAAGCGGAAAGAAGAGGCTGCTAAGGAAAAGGAAAAGCTTAACGCCACCAGAGAGATGCATAAAAAGATGGGAAGAATGTTATTGCAAAACCTTGCGAAAGAGAGGGAACAAGAGGAGAAAGCGCGCGTCGCTGATGCCGCATCTGATAAGGCTAAGCGCTCTTCACAGGGCGGTAAAAGCAAGAAGACGGTGTCATTCGCAGATACTCCGGACGTCTTGGATGAGCGTGCTTCAAAGGGGCAACGGACTTCAGATCGGGGAGACATCACACCTGCGCGACTTCGCGCTACAGGAAGACCATCCCTCTTGTCGTCTTCCAATGATCTTCCCATGAAAATGGATGTTGTAGAGAGGATTCCGAGTGCACCACCAAAGTTGTTCACGAAGAACGAGCCTGATTCCGATGATGAATCTGACCTCGAGGCTCATCTGGACGCCGAAGAGTCAGATCCGGAGGTCACACTCGAAGATGAAGAATACGATGCAGAATTTGCTCATCATCAAAGAGAAATAGCGCTCCAGTATCATGAAAAACGCGAGAAGATTGGAGCAGCTGCTTTGGCTGCATTGGAGGCACACTCTCACGATGAAAGTGGACATGTACGTACGAGTAGCAAGTTTCGGCTTTTGGCATTCTGGCGATGACCTGACATATCTCTTATCAGGATCTTCCGCTGGACGTGCCTTCCTATGAACCCGGGAAACCATCTGTATCTCAATTCAAAGCCAGCCGTCTTGCATCTTCTTATGCTGCCTCATCCCCTTCAACGTCAATCGGTGCTTCTGTCGTACCAACTTCTGCAGCGCGTACAATACAGAAAACTGTTAAAACCGGAAAAATAGACGACAATGATCAGCTTGTCGGTGGTGATGCTGACAGCGCAAGCGAGGACGAAACCACCGAAAACGCACAAGAGTTATTGAGTCTTCTCAGAAGAGGAGAGTTATATAATATCGGGCCTGACGGTAATTATTTGCACGTCGATCCTCCATCTGATGGCGGTCAACGCGCCACAGAAACACCATCCCTTCCGTCAGCAATCGGCAGAGCAATCCCGAAGGACCTTACACCAATTGACCGCCCAAAGACATCAAAGTTTAAACTATCACGAGCCTCGGGACAGCACTCACCCTTTAGGCGATCATCTAATAACGATGCTCCTATACCTATCGCAGAAAGGTCGTCACCAAACATGCCGATGCCTATGAATAGCTCCGTTGTCGAAAGAAAGCCCATGACTGGACACTTGGCCGTGAACCCTTCTGTTTCAGAGCCACTTCCATCTGGCCAGGCTTCTGTGGCAAATCGACGGCCAGCGGTACCGGGTGATCAAATCGTCCCATCGAGCACATTTTCTTCTGTCATAACGGATTCTCCTTCTTTTCCTGTTCCGATTCCTGTATGCAGCGTTCCAGCTAACGAGCCAACCTCTTTAAGTTCACCCTCTCCAATGATTATTGATTCTCCATCCTTTCCGAAGTACACCGTTCCAGAAGTTCATTCTCGGCCCACTCGGCCACCGGTGGTGATATCGTCAGGTACTCGGGAGGCATCCGAAGGTTCTGCGGGACTTGCCAGTACCGCCTCACAGTCTCGCAGAACAGATAAAGTGTCTCGATTTATGGCAGACAGAACGTGATGTCGTTAAACAGAGGTGTGACCTAGATTTATTGTAATTTACAAAATGCACTGTGGTTTGAATGTATTGATGAACACTAAGATACACTGGATGGGGGATATTGAACATTGTAGTGAGGATGAGTTGAGTTACCCAATAAATGCCGAAGAAAATTAGGAAAGCTAGATGCGACACAGGCGCGAAAGGAAGATGAATGCCACCAAATATGGTGTGCCGATTATTTCTAAAATAATGCTTGCTGCAAAGAAGAATGCGTTGAATGAAGGTCCGGGTTGTTATCGATGTGATACCATCTCCTCAAGTGCTTCTACAACCTCAGACATGGTGGGCCGGTCTTGATGATCTTGAGCCCACATACGTTCTATAAGGTCGACAATTTCTGGACACCACTGTTTTCGAAGGCCTGATACAGAAGGCCTGATATTAAAAGTCAAATTGAGAACGTCTTCGTGCTATTTCGAACCCACCTTTGTCGCTTTGTTCCCACATTTTCATAAATAGCATGTTCGTTCATGCCCTGTACCACGTTACATTTGATGAAAGCTAGACAAAAACTGACATGAGCACTCACTTCCCATGGGAACTTCTTGTTAGGTAGATGCCATTGTAGCATCTCCCAATATACCATAGCACACGAGAAAACATCCACTTTGTGGTTGTACTTAGGATGTGCGTGCCACAGTTCCGGCGCCTGCCAATTGACTGTGCCGACCAAGCTACGTACCATCGAGCGCGTAGACTGTTTCACTTTAGCCAAACCGAAGTCGGCAATTTTGGCAGTTCCTTTGGCAGTTATGAGAATATTTGATGACTTGCAATCTCGATGAATGACTGAGGGTTTCCGAAGATGGAGATATTCGAGACCGCGAGCGATGTCCAGCATCATTACCATCTGCAATGAGTAAAAATAGGTGTTAGGCGTCAACCAACTTCATGCAGTTCGACACGTACTACTTTGTGTAATGTTGGAGGGTTGACGTTGCGAACGTAGTCGAAGAGATCACCGTTAGAGCACAGCTCACTGACAATCATGACAGGTGTCTCCCGAGTGTTCTCAGGTATACTGACGCCCAACTAGAATTGAACAGGCCTAAGCACTCGCCGCCATACCAACCCAGTCGACTTACGAAACGAACAATATTTGGATGATCGAAGCCACCAAGAAGTTTAAGTTCCTTGATATCCACTAAAAACGAAAGCGTCAGAGGATTGTTCCTTGGTGTAGTAGTGAACACATGCTTACTGGCGCTTAACTGACCCCTGAATTCCGAGATAGCAATCTTTCTGCCCTTAAACTTCCCAATAAATACGTCCTTAAAGCCACCGCTGCCAATCTTTTCCAATTTTTGGATTTTTTCTGGCGGGATTTCCCTATCTTCTAATCCCAAACTTTCCAAGTCCAACTCAAGTTCTTGATCAGGTTCCTTCTCTAGGCGATCTTTGTCCTTCTGTTGTTGGGTGGGAACGGGCGTCATTGTCTCATCCACGATGGTATGTCCCGAGCGCAAGAGAACAGGACGGGAATCTTCGGTGGAGCTCTTGTGGCCATTTCGTCTTCGACGCCGAGAATTGGACGAAGGACGAACAGTACCACAAGACGAAGGCGAAGAGAAGTCATTGGCTTGGCGATCACGCCACTGTAGAAGTGCTTCAGCCAACTGGGGTTTAGTACCTACGGGTTCGAGATCACGCGACTCGCAGAGGCGTACTAGGTCATCTCGACGAAGGCGAACCAATGTCTTGGCGGTCGCAATCGTCAGGTCGACTGGATGTACATGAAAGAAATCAGTTAGAGAGCTAACTTGGGCTAGAGGTATCATCAAATTTACCATCGTCATCACCCTCCATAACCTCATCTTCCTCTGTTTCTCCATCCGCATGGACGTCGATGTCTCCGTCCGCGCCAAGTTCTTCAGCCTCGGCTTCCTCAGCCTCCTCAATATCCTCCGCATCATCGGCTGAGTCATCTTCGTCGGTTAAGTCAATATCCTCTTCCATGTTCGCATCCTCTTCTCCAACAATCTTGCCATTCCTCAATCTACGAGGTTCCGCGAGTAATGTATCATCGTGTTTGTCTTCATCATCCTCATCATCTGCCTCTTCTTCAGCCTCTCCAGCTTCCTCAGCCTCAGCCTCCTCTTCATCGTCCTCTTGGATACCTTCTTCCTCTTCCTCAACGTCTTCCTCGTCATCACCATCGCTCGGCGGTGGTGAATGCCGTTGACGCGGCCGCAAGCGCGTTCGCAAGGGTGTCTGACGACCCTTATATGCTAGCCGAGGTGTCGGTACCGGAGTCGCAGAAGCTGAAGAAGCGAGCTCATCCACTTCATCATCCGCCGTGTCTTGATCTTCGTCGGTCTCCTCATCGACTGATAATTCGTCATGGTCAGCATCATTCATAGCTTCTTCCTCATCCTCCTCGTTTCTCAAAGTTGCGCTTTTCCGACTGATAATTCGTCATGGTCAGCATCATTCATAGCTTCTTCCTCATCCTCCTCGTTTCTCAAAGTTGCGCTTTTCCTCCAGCAGCACACCTCTTCTTACCAGACCTTCTGAGCATAGTATTCTCATGATCCCGCTCTCGATCTCGATATTTACTCCGAAGCCGACGGGGACTAGGCCTCAATATACTTGCCTCTAGCTCCTCCAAAGATGTGAGATCACTCTCCTCGTCATAGAGACCGACCTGCTCTTCGCACGGCTTTTCTTTTTCTCGGCTGCGCTTTGAAGATGCCTTGGCGGCAAAGACCTCGTCACTAAACTCCACCTGCTTTGCCTTGCCTTTGGCTCTCGTCGGCTTAATTGGAGTGGATATTGAATTTGAGAATGATGTAGAGACCTTTCTAGAACGAAGGCGTGTGGCAAGTGGAGATGAGACTGAAAAGTCTGTTAGTATCGCGGAAGGGGAGCGATTGGATGACCTTCGTCTTATACACATTAATAAGTGATATAGCTAGTGGATAAGTCACACACCTTGTCCTTGAGCTACCTTCCTCATCCATGGCGACTGATTTCCCAGAACTCTTGTGCTGAAGATTTGGCTGGGGTAGTAAATGTTCCATAGAAAGGCTGCGGCCCTTCATACTCCGTTTGCCCTTCTTCATTTCCACCATAGTCGCACGGCGCCGCAGACCTGAGCCATTTACGAGCCGACTTTTGCTGGCAACTATGCCTGCATCTGTTTCCTCGTCTCCAGCCTCATTTCCATCATCAGAGGAAGCCCCTTCAGAGGAGAACTCATCCCCTCGCCCAGGAGGAGATGAAGGGGGCAGAGACGCATAGTCCTCCTCCCGCGCAGCGATGATGGCAGAGACGATGTCGGCTTTTGTCATTGTTTCTGGGTCATCTGACAAGTCCGCAAGGTGATACAAACGAATGAGAACATCTTTTCGAAGGCGACAAAGCTGCCTGGGCTGTGCCGAGTTCACCAAATAGTCATCCGCTACCAAGACGAAGTGCTGTGAGTTTGCTTAGGTAAGCATAGGTGGAGAGACTGACTAGAGTCGTCTTGTTCATCCTGATCAGAATGTTCTGCTTCTCCTTCGTCTTCATCTGTGTCCTCATGAGCGTCTTCCTGTTCTTCACTCATCGCTTCAGAGCTTTCAGCATCTGACCCCCGCGCAGTATTGTTGTCTACGTCCATTTCAACAGACGCGCCATTTTCGGCCTTCGCTTTCTCTTCCCCATTGTCTTCCTGCTCTTCACCGTCACTTAATGTAGAGTAGTTAACCTGCCGCGTTGAGGGAAGGGATTCGGACCTAAGGCGCTTTGTTCGGGCCCGGGTTCGCGTCAAATGAGATACGTTCTCATTACTCGTGTTCATGCTTGCTACGCGCTTCCTCTTGATGCCTGCATGACGGGCCATATGAGAATCTGACTTTTTTGACTGGACAGGCTGGGCAAGGTAACGACGGGATGGGAGTCGGCGAAGATTCGGGTGCAAAGGAACAAGGACTTGGCGGATATCAGATGAATGTGGGAGCTCTTCTGACAGATTTCTGCGTCTTCGAGAGGTTGGTGAGCGTCGTAAAGGGTATTTTCGTGCTGAAGGTGATGAGGAGTCTCGATGGTGCGGTGAGCGGCGTACATAGGCCATCAGCAATTAAGTTGAGCCTATAGGGGGGCCAGCTTGTCAGAAAAGCGTCGTTGAAGTGTTGGTAGCCACTTCTTGAAACGTTGAGTGCGTAGATTAGACTGTACCCTGCTCGCTGTGTGGACAACGATGGACCCGACCTCAGCTGGTTCGATTTCTTTGAGTAAATGGAGCCAAATAACCATGTGACATGTGATGTCCATTGCTTAGTCATAATTGATCGCATCAACAATTTCAGCTTTCATTGTCCTTTGGCTGTCCTTGTCCTCTTGTGATCGTGAATAAAGTCTCCAGTAGTCGCCGTTGTCATCATGCTACAAGGCCATCACGCGCTGTCTTGTTCGTATCTTGCAACTCGAGGTAAGTGAGTCCATAAACTATGAACCATCATTACCGATTCTGCCTTCATAGGACAAACGATATGCTCAAATTGGAAACAAAACTCCTGCCGGATTGAGGTCGCCGAAAAGTTATAAGATCTGTCCATTGTTTGTCCCAAAAACTCACCTTTCCCTCATGCTTCTTAAATTTACTACTGCAGATATACTCAATACTGTCCTTGTCGATGTCTCGACGGGAGAGCAAGCCTATGATATTGTCACTGTGCTTGAAGAGGTATCCGAAATGCAAGGCGAGCGACCGTCAGCAGACGAGCCTTCGGAAAGAGACGTTTTGTCAAAAGAGCGCAGGCGTACTTCAATAAGGAATGCATCAGGCGTTTTACTCGTTTCCATCTCTTGGACTGGGCGTCGGCCAGAGATTACCATCCTCGACGAGAAGGTCGGACAAATCACGGATCTATTTGGGTCGTCGACCGTGAAATTCATGTATGAGGTTCATCAGCGTCTTTGTGTCTCTGACGTGCAAATCATCTATTCTAGGCCGAAGATACTCGTTGTCCCATCACGATTTGACTCTGAGTATGTCTGGATGGCAACTCCAGACTCTTTGACTGTGAATATCTTCTATTTCTTCCGCGTGGTCTGTACTGACAAATTAACTAGCTATTTGATTATGACTCTGAAGTAGTGAAAGGCACCTTTCGCCAGAATGTCATTCGGATAAATGCTCCATTCGAATCTAAGCCGAAGTCGCGAGCCCATCCAACATTATCTCAGCCATCGTCAGATAACCTTGCCTCGCTTCTTTACCCCTCATTTGGCAAATTACTCTACCCTTCTATCTCGAAGGTTGCACCTTTTCGGTTCTCTGAAACATCAATTTCCGACTCGCATCGTTCGCCTCCTTGTCCATCTTACAATCATAGTACCACTCCTAAGTGTTCTTTCATATCCACACATCTTCCCGGCGTTGGTGGTAACTATCTCGAGTTTTGTTCACATCCGCTAGCTCATGATGTCGAAATAATTGGTCAGTCTTTCTTTTTCATCCATGGCCAGAGAAGTTGAACTCGCATTGGATAGTATCTTTTCTCATGATGGAAATTTTGCGCAGAGGGCGTTTCTCTCTTACACCTTATACTTTCGAGAAACCAAGGCTCTGGCAACTTAAAGAAGCGCGTGATCTATTATCGAGGAGACTTCGCAGAAACACTGTATAGTGCTTGCTCCCTGTCGCAAAACCTCGTACTCTTCGTTCTATCCCTTCCAGTATAGATTCAACTTCTATCCTTTACCCTGTACTTATCCGTATCTCACGGTTTAGTACTGTTGTTTTTGAGATCAACAGCTTGTACATATCGCATAATTTGATATCACTCATTAATGCTTTCGCAGTTACAGCAACTGATGTATATAAGCATCCTGTCTTTTCTACACATGTTCAATCTAGATGTCCATCACTAAGGATCATTGGAAATTGTAATGAACACAGCGTATATAGAAAATGATATCACGCTTGAAAATATGCGATAGAGCCTCGCCCAATATAGACGTTGTGACTCGTTTTGGCGCTCATCTGCGTCAGTATAATGTACCACGATTGATTGGCTTCCAATTGGAGTGAGAACTAGAACTATGACAATGACAATGGCAGTTTCACTTCCCGGTTTTCTGGTACCTCTCGCATGGCCGATATCTCTCACATGTTATAAATCCTTCTATAAAAATGCTACATAAGAAACAACTTGAGATCACCTGAAAGTTCGGAAGCTCTACATCAAGGGAACATAGAACTACGAAAGAGTAATCGGCTGGATTTTTCATTACGCATGACAGTAGGCAATGCACTCCTTGTATGCATGGGAATCGATTTCATCGTGAAAACGTTAGTCAAATATAAAATTACATGGCACGCTGCCTCATCCGACTGCTAACAGTACGCAAACCAGCATAGACTTTTCCTGGCGGTGAACCCAGGATCAAAGACACAATAGCATCTCGGGCGATTTTGATATTTTGAAAGGAACCCATGATATGAATTTTACTAAGGTGGAAATGAGACAAGAGTCCACGGAGCAGCCAAACGCATCAACGTACGTATCGGCTAAAACAATGCGAGTTCGACTGGCGTTTTCAATTGTGAACTTTGTCTTGCCATCTTGACCAGCGATACGGCCTGGGAAGGACAGATAATTAATGAGGAATAACTCATCGCTACACTCAAGCGAATTACCTATGGCTCGGGATAAATGATCTCCGTGCAGCGTCTTGACATCTTTAATCTCAAATGAGTCGAGGTATAAGTCATCCAGCCGAAGTAGTGCGATCGCATCCTGGGAAAGAATGAGATAAAACTTCGCTATGATTAAACGAAGCTACACACCTTCACATCAAAGCCAAGAGCATACGCCTTCACAAAGTCCGCACCCTTTTGTAGGGCCCCAATGTCTTTTGTCTCCTTTGAAGTCTGCAAAGCTCATTCAGGCTACATTTAATGATTTAACAAAGATTGATTTTGACATACCCTTATTTCAACGCATCGTCTCTGAACATTCATCCTAACCTGTAGTCCCAGAATCTCCGTCAACGGCCCGAAAATATTAATCCAATCTTTCTTAATTGGAGTCATTCGGTGAGGCGGTATTGGTATTCGCCTAGTCTCAGACTTGATTCGGGTAGCACCTGCGCCGGGGGCCAGAGCAGGAAAAGTAGGAGCGGCAGTGGTTTCCAGTAGATCATCGTCAATCAAAATTTCATCATCGTCTCCCTGGTTGTCCATTTCGATAAGCTGGTCTGTTATATTGGACGTAGATGCCTCTGCATCATTCATTTCGTGATCTTCATCTACATTTTTTGTCGAAAGTTTTGCAGGTTGGGAGGATTTGCGCTTGATCCTTCTACGATTTTTACGTGCAGCAAGTGATGGCGATGGTATTGGGACGGCCGAAGGAGTAGAGACCACCATAGCTATAACCTCGAGGAGATTGCCAGGTGTTTTTGGTGCAAAAATCACTTTTCTGTAATTGGTCACACATGTGACCATTGCATCTAACTCGGTTAGCGTCTTTCTTTCAACTCGTACTCAAAATGACTGTCGTCAGACTGGCAACTTATTGTTCAGTTTTCTAGATGAAGTACTTATGTCTTCGATTGCTTCGAGATCCAAGTTTGTAAGGGGTGATGGTTAGAGCTTACTTTCTACTGAGATATTACTAGTAAGCTTTTAGTATATTACAGCTGATCCTGCTCGTTTTCTGGAAAGTTGACGTCTTAAGCATTATAATTTCTATAGTTCAGTTCAGAGGCTCTCGTTTTAGGTCAAGCGCGTTGGTCCTTTTATGACGTATATCATTTTCCTACCAGAAACGGATGTATGGTCGCAAATAGCATAATGATAGCAATGTGCAGACAAAGCAAGGTATGGAAGAACAAACCAACAGGTAAACAAAAAGTGGTGAACTATTCGCACCTCTATTCCGAAACATCTGTTCCCTTCGTTCCTCTTGAGTGCTCGTATTGATCAACAACAGAATTCTTGAGCAGACTGACGAGAACAAGAAGATCGTCAGCGTTCAACCGAGGCGAGCGAGATAAACGCATACTTTTCCCAGGCGTCCTTGTCAACAGGCGGACTCTTACCATCCCCGATCATCACCTTGATTCCTACACTGGGCACTCCGTCGACGACATAGTAGATCCACCCTGGGCCAGGAGGGTAAACACCTCCATTAGGAGGGCCGACAATTTTGAGAACGTTATCAACCCTCGAGCACTCCAGATAAACGAGACGTGTGTTAGCATGGTTTGCATGCGTCACGTAACCGAGGTCCATGAGCGCAACTTGATGTCGAAAAGTCACAGTGTTATTACTGATTAGGATCAGGTAACGAGGAACACATACCTTTCTCTTCGCCTTGTTTCCCTACGGGTAATGTGACGTGAACCCTGACCTCTTCGCCGAAATTAATTCGTGTCACTTTTCCAACAAGTTCTGGTCGCTTCATCTGCATATATGGCGGGGATAACCACTCCACTCTATATTCTGTTCCATATTTGACTTCGCTACGGTCCAAATTCGGATTGCTCCCAGCTATCATCACATCACCAGCTGGTGTCAATGTTGCCACACTATGGTAAAGTCGCGGTATCGAACTGGAAGGTAAACCTGCAGAAGAAAAGCGAGAACCATGTGCTGCGATTGGGTTGTACAAGACAGGTGTGAGAACGGGATGGTCGGCATTGGATGCCCCAACTTGATGGAGGACATTTCCGTAGCCTGATATTCCAGTACCAGCCCCATTGACAATCAGAACATCACCAGTGGGAAGGAGCACCGCATCAGGCATGATACGTGCTTGTGGCATGGACTCAACTTGCCATCCATCGCCTATGCCTTTGTCGGTCAAAACCAGTCGCGAACACTGAGAGGACGCAGGATCTTGAGAAGATATCGCATAACTTGCCTTGTCGTCCGGTATGTTGGAACCGCCACAGATAAGGACTTCAGGTTGATATTGGTTACTTGGTGAAAGAGGAAGAAGCAGTGCCGTTCCGGTCATAGGATACGTGACCCGAACACCATTTGGGATCTGCGGCAATCTTCGTTCGTCGTTTCTTTTCCAGTCGTAGATGATTGCGTCACGGTTAGCGGCTATGAAAACCCTACCGTCAGGAAGAGAGAATGCTATTGGAAAGAGATTCGAATTCAGGGTTCTAACAAGGAAGTCCAGTGGGATAGGAAGACCATTGTAACCATGGATATTCTTCGGAGGATAATATTCTATAGTCGGGTTGTTAGTGGTCGCGTTATTCATCCAACCTCCTCGTTTTGACCCGCCGATAATCATAGCGCTGCCGTCGCTAAGTCGAATCACTGTATTATACCACCGCGGGCTGGCCATCCGGATCCTAAAATGGTTCTCATACATATCGCAATTATCAACAGAATCAGAATCACAAGGTGATAGAATTCGAATGGCTTGAAGTCCATCAAGGTCCCCGAAATCCGCAGAAGAAGTGTGTCCTTCGACTATTGGATTTCCTCCAACGTTGATGAGCGTGCCGTTCCTGAGGAAAGTCCCACCAGCACAGAAAGAGTTTGATTGCATATTGAGAGGCTTAATAGCATGTGTGTGAATATTGTACAGAGCTCCCCAAGCAGGATGTCCCGATATCGTCAATGGATTATGTTCAACCTTGTCTACAATGAGGGCGTGACTTGAAGAGATGATCGCAAGCTGCATCGCATGTACACCAGTAGCTCCTTTCTGAGTTAAAGTCCATCGTGAAGATTCCAGGCCCTGCGCTGCAAGGAATGAAGAAACCTGTTGGGAAGACTGAATTGAAGACTGGTCTTGATATTTGCTTCCAACTCCACGGGTAACGACAAAGACATCGAGGTCACAAAACGTAGTTTGCATAGCTCCCTTCCTGTATGCTGCGTTTGTTATCTTAATTGTGTGAGTCCCGTAGGTAAGGTCGAAGTCCCAGAATATGCGCTGCTGCTTGAGGGGAATGTCATCATCATGATAAGCGTCCACCACGCGAGGTTCATGGCCATCAATGGAAACATAGGCAATACCGTGCTTTCTGTCGCAAGTTCCAAACCACTCGATTCCGGTTCCTTTGAATGTGAACGAGATTGTGGCGCCTTTTTGACTCGTAGATTGAATCGACTTGCGGTAATATCCTGAGGAGTATACAGTTTCCCAGTTTCCAGTATATTGTATAAGAGGAGAAAAGGAATCGTAGGCTTTAGCACCAGGCGGGACGTAGAAAGGAGTAAAAGTAGTTGGCGTAGTTGACCCAGGAGTTGTGTGGCCGTTCCAAGCCGAAACACCAGAGGCGAAAACAGACGCTAAGGGAATATCAAGAAGTAATAAACAGATCAAGATGGCGACAGTGCGCTTGAGACACCAGACAGTCATGGAGGCAAGCGCAGTGGGGCAACAGCCCAGCTGCAGCCAAGATGAAGGTTACAAGCAATAACAAATAACGCGTCGCGAATTACACGGTTTATATTGAACCTTCAAGCTTCAAGCTTCAAGACTTGTCAATATATTAAAAATCAAAATAAGATAATATATTACTCGACAGCAAAACTACAGCAAGGCGATTACATATTGCTGCAGTAGAGTACAGATCTAGATAGATATACATATATTGTCTAATGAGCAGCTTTCCAAGTGTTATGTAGACCAACCGTATCATCCGATCCATTTATTGGGTTTCCTGCTGAAACCACAGCAGGCTTTTCCTCCCTATCTGCAGAAGATGTACCCAGTCCTGTCATGCCATTCAACGCTGCCTTAGTACGCATATTATCCGCACGTAAACCTTCAAGATGTTGTAGGTACTCCTCAGTCACACCGCCTGTGACGTACTTTCCTGTAAAGACGGAACAGTCGAACGTCGTGATGCTCGAGTTGAGTGACCGCACGGATTCCTCAAGATCAGGCAATGACTGGAATATGACGAGGTCAGCACCGATGGCAGTAGCAATTTCTTCGGTGGTACGCCCATGTGCGACCAATTCGGAACGAGAAGGCATGTCGATTCCGTATACATTGGGATATCGAATAGGTGGTGCACAGCTTGCAACTATGACTTTCTTTGCACCAACGTCCTTCGCCATCTGAATAATTTCTTTTGATGTCGTACCACGAACGATGGAATCTATATAAAGCATGAGGTTCGTGGCCACGGATATAAAAGGTGTTAGCCCACCATCGACAAGAAGAACAACTTTATCAACAAATTCAAGAGCCATCGCGTTCAATTTTCGACGGACGTTCTTTTTCCTGTTCTTAGAATTAGAACCAGGTAAACAGCCTAAGATTTCTAGCATACCTCATTTGCTGACCAGGCATGATGAACGTCCGTCCGACATAACGGTTCTTAATAAAACCTTCACGATACGGGAGCTTTAGTTTTTGCGCGAGATTCAACGCAGCCACTCGAGAAGTATCCGGGACCTGTTTACTGTATTCAGCCCCTGGTTATGCGTAATACTCGTGGGACTTACGGGAATGACGACATCAACTTCAATTTTATTTTCCTCAAGCACAGTTCTAACCTTTTCTGCGAGGGCATCGCCCATAGCCATACGACTGCGATAAACGCTAATGCCATCGAGGACGGAATCTGGACGTGCAAAGTATACATATTCAAAGATATCTGGCGCGAAAGTAGATGGCTTGGCAACTTGACGTCGCGATAGACTACTGCGAGTGATGATCACAGCCTCTCCTGCAACAAACGTGAGCCGATGAGGATAAAAACATGTTTTCTATACCTGGTTTGACGTCTTCCCATTCACCAAATCCAGACGCATCAGCAACAACACTTTCACTTGCAAACAAGTAATCGTTCCCAGTGGCAGTCTTTCGAACACCCATGCCAACAGGGCGAATACCGTTGGGGTCTCTGAATGCGATTATTCCAAAACCTGCAAGCATTGCCACACAAGCATAGGCGCCTTTGCACTGTTCCATCATGCCTCCGATCGCGGTGAAAATATCATCTTCATTGATACGAAACTTGTTTGTCTGCTGCAGGTTGTTCGCAAAGATGTTCAAGAGCAGTTCCGAGTCGGACGCAGTGTTAATGTGCCGGTGGGCACTAGCATCCATAAATCCCATCAACTCATCGGTGTTGATAAGATTTCCGTTCTGCAACCAAGCGTGTAAGAAAGACGTTGTTTATTGCAGTACCAAATGACGAACATGCGCAAAGACGATACCATAGGGAGAATTGACATAGAATGGCTGTGCCTCCGCATTGTTGAAGCTGCCTGCAGTCGGATAACGAACTGAAGAAAGAGAAGGACTATGTCAAGCGCACAATCATCAAACCATGTCGGCTCACGTACCATGTCCCACACCCATTCCACCGATCAGCCTAGAGATCGAGTTAGAGTCGAAGATGTCGCGAACCATGCCATTCGCCTTGCATTGGTAGAAACGACCCTTCGGACCGCAAGTGACGACCCCGCATGCGTCCTGGCCTCTGTGCTGAAGAAGAGAAAGGCCTTCACAGATCTCAGGAGCAGCGTCTGCATTCGGATCGTGCAGTAAAAGACCTAAAATACCGCACACTAGATGATTAAAAATTAGAAAGTAATGACAAGAGTGATAAACGAGAGAAGTACTCTGGCAAGATGTGAAAGACTGGTAGTCTTGATTGGACGAGTGACGTCGGGGCAAGGGGCTGCAGCGAAGTACAACATTAGAAATTTTATCAGATCGGCCTTTTACTAAAATCAATTGCCTCAAAAAGATTACGTTTACAGGCTTGGCTCATATTCTTCCTCTCACATCTCCCAGTACTTCTACTACGTCCTTGCGAACTCTTCATATCTAAATTCGTTTACTTTTTTCTGGACTTACTGTCCGACAATGCGTCGATGGCGTCTACCGACAGAATTACTTACGTAACACTGACGGTTGAAGATAATTTTCACTTCCAGATCAGGCCCAGATGTTTTAAAAGAATACGCGGTTGAACGCGGTCTATTCTCGGTACACTATTATAATTTTTTACGTAGCTAATCCGGAAGGCAGGGTCATAATAGTTAGTGGTTGCGGAAGATCGTGGCGAGGGATGTGGTATCTATTGAAACAAGTGCAGTGGATGGATGATAAATGAGTGGAAGGATGAACTTCCGATGCAAGACGTATGCAGAGCGATAGCAACAACAGAACGAATGAAGGTAGTAGGAGTGCTTAGAACTTAAGCTGCTTAGGCTTCTCCCAGGTGTATGCGGGGTTTCCTAAAGAACTTTATGAACAACATAACAAGAGGTATTTAAAGGATGACGCACCAAAGTGGCCGTAGGACGCGGTCTTCAGGTACTGAGGCTTTTGGAGGTCGAGTTCACGGACGATCACACCAGGGCGGAGATCCCAGTTATTACGGATGATCTCGACAAGCTCAGCATCGGTTTTCTTGCCAGTGCCATAGGTATCAACGTAGACAGACAAGGGCTCAGCAACACCGATGGCATATGAGAGCTGAACAAGGACGCGGCGAGCAAGACCAGCAGCGACGAGGGACTTGGCAATCCAGCGAGCGGTGTAGGCAGCAGAGCGGTCGACCTTGGAGAAGTCCTTGCCGGAGAAAGCACCTCCACCGTGCGCACCCCAACCACCATAGGTATCAACAATAATTTTGCGACCGGTCAAACCAGCATCTCCCTGAGGTCCACCAATGACGAAGCGACCGGACGGTTGGATCTAGACAAAATATCAGCTGATGGGAACTCTATGGAAGTCTGATATTTACGTGGTAGATGGTATGCTCATCCAGGAGGTTAGCGGGGATAACCTTCTTGATGATCTTCTCGAGGATCTCAGTACGAAGGTCGGCAGTAGAAATCTCCTCAGCATGCTGAGTGGAAATAACAACGGTATCAACACGGAGAGGAATGGTAGCGCCACCGTCCTTCTTGTATTCAACGGTGACCTGAGTCTTCGAGTCAGGGCGAAGCCATGAGAGGGAACCATCACGGCGGGCCGCGGCCATCGCAGCATTAAGCTTGTGGGCGAGCATAATGGTCAAAGGCATGTACTCCTCGGTTTCATCAGTGGCATAGCCAAACATGATACCCTGATCACCTGCACCGTGATCCTCCAAGGAACCATGATCGAGACCTTGGGCAATATCAGGGGACTGCTGCTCAATGGCAACAAGGATGTTGCAGGTCTTATAATCGAAGCCTTTCGATGAGTCGTCGTAACCAATCTTCTTAATAGTGTCACGGATAACCCTCTGGTAGTCAACCCTGGCTTTTGTGGTAATTTCACCGAAAACCATGATCATGCCAGTCTTGGAGGCGGTTTCACAGGCAACCTTGGAGGAAGGGTCCTCAGCAAGGCAGGCATCGAGCTTTAAAAATTGACAGTTAGAGTCGAAAAAAAAACATAATTCTGCGTCGTGCTCACAATAGCGTCGGAAACCTGGTCGCAGATCTTATCTGCCGCAAGTATTTAATATTACCGACCTAACTCGATAAACGGTGGCGACGTACCGGGATGACCTTCACCAACGGATTCTGAGGTGAAGAGGAAATGACCAGGGGCAAGAGAGGGGCGGACGGTGTTTCCGTTGGGGGCCATCTGATCTGGGCAAGGGTGATGGAGGAGGGAGGAGGGGTAACTTTGCAGTGCAAACTTTTCAATTTTATTTTGTACTGCTGATGTAAGCCACTTGCCATATCACGCCATCCTTCTTCCCGCTTTGCGATATCTTTGCTGCTTCTGACAGGGCCGCCGTAGATCACGGAAGAAGATTAAAGATGGTTTTAAGTTCAGTTTTTTTTTCAGGAAGAATTGCGGATAAAACAAAAAAAAATGAAGAGTTGCGCATATTTTTCACTGTCTGGTCGTGATCCTGTATCCGTTGAGCTGGCACGCCGTGAGGACCCGGGTGAGGCTTTATGACACATGTAATGATGAATTGGTCAAGTCTGTATGTAACATCACTGTCAATTAAGATTCGATTTCATGAAAGTGTTAAAGTCGTTCGATACTGGCCAAAATTGCATCGGCCGATCGGTGAGAATGAATGAAGAGAGAGATCAGAGTGCTCCAAAAAAGGACATGATGTATATGTCGCATGTATATCATCAAGTTACCATCAAGTTGTGTTCAGTGTTTACACGATCTGTACACCTAAAGGATCTATTGAGCTTGCACTCGGTGACGGCGTCGGTGTCACACTACTCTCTTTGGACGTTGCATCATTTGTGGTTACTTGCAGAGCAGAAGTCAATGTCGATGGAGCCCTTGAGCTAGGGTATTCGACCGTGGGGTCCGGAGGAAGTGAGCTGGACGTTTCAGAAGGCTCTGGATCAGGATTGTGCTGCCTCGGTGGGGAGCGTACCGAGCTCCATGGATTATCTTCTAGGTCAGAAGGTGGTAATCGCGTCCGCGGTGTTGCCCAAGGATTCGTTGGCGCGGGTAAAGTCAAAGAAGTCAAATCGCCACGCGAAGGAGTTGAGTTAGTTGAGTAAGAGTCCTCGCCCCCTACATTCAAGGTATTACGATCCCGTAATTCCGCTGTCCTAGCAGGCGATGATCCTACCTCGTTTACACCGATGAAGTCCTTCGCAACGTTGGCGTACGTGTCTTGCATCACTGAGAATGCAGCTGAAGCGTTTGATGAGAGTTTTCCCCAAATTGACTTAACGCTGGTGCTCGACTGAAAGTCTGGAAGCTTGGGACGTGCAGGCCAATTACTTGAAGCTTGAGGGGACGGTGATGGTAATCGATTTATCCAAGGAGTCGCATACGAGCCGAACAAGACAGTATTTTCTGTTCGTGCTGGTTTTGGAATACTGGAATCTAGAGCAGAAGAAGACGACGGCCCTGAAGGAACTTTTGTGTTAGGTGTTACTCCAGAACCAATGCTGAGTGAGCGCATCGGTTGGTCCAAGATACTAGAACTGGGCGATGATGCGACGGGCGCAGGCGTTACGGCAGAGTCTGCATCAGCCAGGTCATCATCGACAGTCTCTGTAATACCAGTGGTTTCGCGCGACTGTGCTACATATGGCCGACCATTCATTTCCTCGTCCGTTCGACCATATAGCTCATTCCAGAAGCGAACGTCTTTGGGATTCGGGAACAGTACACCCATGTCCGCGTCCGGCCCACGGTTTGTTGGATGGTCTAAAGAAGGATTGTACATCGGGTTTAGATTCAGAACCATTTCTGGCGGCGAGTTCAGGAAGTCCCAAACACTGACTGTACGCTCGGATGGAGGGCTGTCACCATCACCAACGCGGCGCTCTCGTTCGCAGTTGTACAAGAACGTGCCAAATTGACAGGCATACAAGTGGTAATATAGCTGGTGTAAGAAGCGTTCATTAAATTCGAAGCGTTCGGGAAATTGACGCTGTATTTGGCGGACGGACTCCAAGAACTGGTGGAAGACAGGACTTGTCTCCTTTATATGGTTCTGCGATGCAAACCGATTTTGTACGGACGCCAAAAAGGCTTCTGCACCTCCTGCATTGGCTGAGTCTCCCGGCGATTGGAAAAACTTGTCTGAGGAAAGATGACCACAACGATCGAGAAACTTGTGACCGAACGACAACCAATCCTTCTCAATGAGAATCTCAAATCCGTGTATCGTCCGGTAGAAGGGATCGAGGCATAACTGAGAGAGAGCGGAGAGTTGCGACGTGCGATCCCAGCCATCCGAACAGTGTATCAGAACATGTGAGGAGTTGACATGCACGTTCTTTGTACAAATCACCACCCCCTCCAATATGGCCGATATATGCCGTAGCCAGCCGGAGCGACGCAGTGCCTGTCGATCTAACACAGAGAGAGATGAAACTTGTTCTGATAAATCGGTTTTTATGCTTGCAAGGAGAGTGTCAGCTTCTCGAAGGGCTTCAACAACCTTGCCCAACGATTCACGCATAGTGTGGATGTGGTCGATACCAAGATAAACCTTCTTGCCGTCCTTGTAGTGGTCCATATTTTCTGTACCAGCACCCTTGGCAGAGTTCGCCACTGCATTAACCGTGGGTCGCGCATCAATAATCAGGTTTGTAGTCGTCGCTCCATAGACAGGAGTGTTCGAAGCACGCGATTCAGGGGACATATGTGTTTGAAAGACGGCCTCGATGAGTTTCTCGTCCTGTATTGATCGATTCTGTGTAATGCCAACCATTGGCTGGCTCGACCTCGTTATACTTCCCTGTTGTAGTCGTAAATAATAACCCGAGAAGCAGGAAGATAACGACACACATAATTTCCCCAATGGAGGTATGTCAAGACTGGGATCCGACATTTGCTGCGGTACTTGGAGGCATATTGTAACGTCGTGTCGCTAATTCTTGTAGGAACAACCAGGCGTGCTGGATATGTGGAGCAGAACTAGTCGCTATGAACAATAAGTAAATGGTCTAGATTGGTCGAGTGGAATACCCACAGAGTAATCCTTATTGATATCAGTAAACCGCCATGTCTTGCTGCGCGATTCAATACCCATGCGCCTGAACTCGTCACGCGGGGAATAGATTGACCAGCCGGATGATGTAGGCAGCGGTGGGTTAGGACGATAAAAGAATGCGTAAAGTTGTGAAACAGACGCTGAGACTGTTCAGACTCAGATGTAATCTTTGGGGTAGATGATACATACTCGCAACTGTGAGTTCCTTTACGCTTTCAAAAACATCTGTAGCATCTTTGTCCTTGGAAAACGATAAAGAAAACGTCTCAAATGTTCGTGTGTGGAAGGTGACAGGGTATTGACCCTGGAGTGTTTGCGGCAGGCAGGAGACGAGTGAAATGATAGGATATGGGACCTGGATGGAACAGCCTGACCATCAACCACAGGCGCAGAAAGTGCTCGAAAGCTACGCACCCACATCTCCTTCTCGGATTCTTCATCATATCGGAAAATGAGATGATGAGCGGTCAAGTGGATTGTGCCCAGCTTCGTTGTCCCAGATTTAGTACATGTAACACATTCGACCTGTAGATCGTTTAGCAGAGAGCCAAAACTCGTGGCAGTCAATTCCAACCTTGGACACTCTTATAGAGTCCATGACTGGCGAGAGAGGACAATGCACGAGTATGAGAGTGGTGGTATTTGAGAGGTACCTTAGCGGAGTTATACTTCCGGTTACTCAACAGTGATACATCAAAAGTTCGTTAAACGTTCAAATCTCTTTGAACCAAGGTACACAGTACACAGTGGTGAATATCTACAGCTGCGCTACCTTTCAATCCCCATTCTAGAACATCAAACCCGCAATGAGACCTCCAAGTGCCAAAATGCCGGAAGCGCTGACACCCATGTGTAGAGCACCGTTGTTTGAAGGAGAAGGCGATGCGGCACTCCCGTCACTGGTAGTAGCGGTGTTAGAGGAGCCAGAGCTTTGCGTGCCAGAAGACGTCGCAATGGGACCACCAGGATTTACGGCGGGACTACCAGGAAGGCCAGAAGGATTTGCAGGGGAACCACCAGAAGACACAACGGGAGCACCGGAAGGAGGCGCACCAGAACCACCAGGGGCCGCACCGGGGGCACTGGAATCACCAGGAGCTGCACCGGGGGCACCGGAACCACCAGCTGCACCCGTCGAGGCAGATGTACCGGCGGGAGCGGGAGCGCCGGGTGGGGGTGGAGCAGAAGTGGAAGCGTTAGCGGCAGCCTGCGAGTATGGAGTTAGTGGATCGGAGAAAGGATTGATGTGACGGTAATAGTTACCTGGAAAGCGTTGAAACTCTTGTCGGCAGTAGGGTTGATAGCAAAGACCATTCCAGATTGGCAGTGACTAAAAAAAAGGTGAGTGAGTAATTAATGTACGTTCGTGAAATGAGTTATTTACACTATGGGATTAGTCTGGGCACAATAAAACCACAAGGGGGCAGAAGTGTTCTGAATGGTAATGCTCCATTGAGGGAACGGAGGGCTAGTGTTAGTGACCGCTTTAAATCCGGAATTAGACCCTCCAGGTAAAGGAGCACATGGGCTAGCAAAAGATGACTGTGTAACAGACTAGATTACACGTCGTTAAATGTGCTCAATAAGAGGAAATATCCACGTTACATACGTGGTTCTTGGCACGGCTGTCAGGCAACGGTAAGCATTGCGCAGACCAATGAAATTCGAAACTTGGACATACAACTCGAAGATGATACTGTCTCCAGCTTGAACATTGCTGATACTCGGAGGGCTAAAGGCGAGCTTTTCGTGTGAAGATAGTGAGTTGTCCATTCTTGTCGAGGAGTAACAGACAGACTTACACTACCACCATCTCCGACCAAGACTGTTTGGCTGGCAGCGTAAGCGCCAGAGACAGTGGCGAAAGCGAAGAGAACGGATGAAAATTGCATTTCAACCAACGAACGATCAACAAACGATTAACAAAAGGATGTGGAGGTTCCGAGTGGTTTAAAGTACAGAGGACAGACTTCGAGCCTGTCGTAGAAGGCGTCAGGACATTCGATGCAGGAGTTGTCATTGAAATTAACCACTTACACTGCTCGTGAATACAGGCAAACCAACCGGTGGAGGGTGGGAGGGAAGAAAGGGAAGGAAGCAAGATGGGATAGCAACGGCCAGCTGCTATTGGGATTTATGTACCGGTGCTTCCCTTATCATTTGTGTACATGGAGACAAGTTGACAAGTTTCCATCTCGCTGTTTCTGGATAGATCAACCCCGTGATATTGATGTACTGTCTAAATAAAATTAGAACACCCAATCGAAGCCATTGTATACAATAAATCGGAAGGGGTCCTTATGCCTTGAAGGGAGAACGTGGCATGTCAATTGTTCAATCAGAGACTCCAGGGTACGATACAACGTAATGGCTGGGAAGAGATTAACCAAAGTAGTACAATAGGGGTCTTCATGACAGATCAACAAAAGATGCATCAAGAATCAGGTTGCTTTGTCACTTGCCGGAACAGATTTGTCAGAAATCATTTTTGCGAATCAAGTTTCTAGCCATGTCTGTGTCACTCCGTTCGCTTCAGAAAGCGTGGGTAGGTTCATCCACGCGTGTTCGTCTCACAGGTTTCCGCGCCCTGCACGCGACGTCGCGTCGCTCTGAGCAGTACCCGAATGCAGACCTTGCGGTACGTCAAGCTTTCGCCAACTTTGTTGTACTCAAATTATATTGGCCGCGTAGACATTCAATAAGGTCGTAGGCACTCAAGACAGACTTGTCCTAGTGGACTTCTATGCCGAGTACGTTACACTCTTTCCTAGGCAGAAAGGCCAACTTCTATTGTACTTCTAGTTGGTGCGGGCCATGCCGTCAACTCTCGCCCATCTTGGAGAAGTTCAGCACAGACGCTAGCATCAAGTCCGGCTCTGGGCTGCCAATTGATGTCGTGAAGATTGACACAGAGAATGAGCAAGTCCTCTCGCTCGCCCACCACTACAAAGTGTGTTTTCTATACCATTCATTGTTCTTCTTGCTCACCGGAAGTCTTTCCCAGGTTCGGGCACTTCCCACCGTTGTCGCATTTCGGAATGGGGAAGCTGTAGATCAATTTGTCGGCATGCTCGGTGAGGACGGAGTGAAGCGATTCCTCCAAAAATTGTAATGGAGATACAATCGACCACCTCATAACCCTTCAATCACCAATGCGCCGCTGAAAAGGACGAACGTATACGACCCCGAATGACTATGATTCCGAGCTGGTCGGGCCGGGTAAGAGGGTTGAGATAGTCCCTGTCAAAACGTCCGGAACTTACCAGACTTGTCCAATTCTCTATTAAGCGTGAACCTAGGCAGGAGGCATGCAGGCACAGTGTTTGGCGAACCACTAGATGTATTTTGCATGCAGTACAATGAGTCGACCAAAAAAAAGCATGAGATGAAAAAAAGAGAGGACAGTTAAGTTACATATGGGCAAAGAACCAGAAAAAAGGTATCCTATATATATAAAACGGAAAAGGGGTAAGGTAGGTTACAGGCAGAGGAGATGGGTGCGGTGGGACGTCTCATCTTTTTACAAGGAGTCTACAAGTCCAGTAGGTGACTGAATAGCAAAGCAAGGGCGAAGAATGGGGTACGATATGGTTACTGGATTGAACAGCACCCGCAGTTGCCACTGCTCTGTGGACCGTATGGGTCGTCGGACTTGCCAACTGGTCCCCAGACGGAGGGAACCTAGAGGACGGCACGCTTAGCATCACAAGATCAAGCACCCAGGGTCAAGGGCACTTACCAGATGATCTTTCGTCGTCTTGCAGTAACGAATGAGGCTGGAAGAGCTCATTCAGCAGGCCCGTGGGATGAGATGATGGACGCTCACCTTGCGCTGGCTTCGCTCACGCGTACTCTGGGACGTGCTAGATCCTCTCGTAGGCGTTGGTTATGCTCCACTAATCGCCGTAGCTTGAGCTCCGACATCGTTTGACGACCGCCTGTGCGAGAATTCATGATGGAAAAGCTGTGTCTGTCGGGGACGTCGTATCAGCGAGATGGTTTATAAACAAAGCTGGAGGACTACTCACGGCTAACAGAGACGAGGAGTGGGGTGCTATGCAGCCAAAAGTGGACAGGTTTATGTTGTGATAAAGAAATGCTCGTAGTCTGTCGCCGTCACGATCAGAACCTGAGAACAGCCAATCCTAACAAAGCAGCCCATCAGACCAACTTCTGCATCAGTTTGTAGAATGTAAATTATTTCGCTACAGCGCTGATACCACGCTGTGCACATGGATACTTGATGGATACCTGTAAGGTACAGACAGGGAATGAAAATGTATAACTATGTAAAGCAAGTATGATCCTAAAATTATTACTGGACAGCCAATTCCAAAAGACTAAAAACAATGCGACAGGGTCCGTCTGGACTCGAAATGAGACTACAGCTCATTGGTCGGCAGCGGTGGTAAACGAATGTAAGGTTAATTGGATGGTATGCAGAGTTTACGATATGACTAAAGCGGTGGTATGTGCGACAAGGAGACGATACAAATGCACTTGAGACAATCAAGTCACATAACGACACAGTTGCATCCTTGAGCCGGCGGTGCGTAGGGGTCTTCATTCTTGTTCAAAGGTCCCCAGACAGATGGCAACTGGTGGTTAATGATGGAAGGATCAGCACAGGGTTTATTCAATAAATTGCACAGGGCACCGGATCAGAGGGACGTACCAAGGAATCTTTGGTATTCTTACAATACTGAATCAGACTACAGCGCAAATCAACATATGCAAAAATATGGAAGGAGATAAAACATACTCCGCGCTGGCCATGCTCACACGGATTCTATCCAGAGCAAGGTCCTCCCTTAGCCGTTGGTTGTGTTCCGTCAATCTGCGCAGCTTGATCTCGGACATGGATTGCTTTCCAGGAAACTCAGTGGCTTGCAGCATTTCAATTAAAATCGACGCTAACCTTAGGGGGCCTGGTATTCATGCTGTGCAAAAGAAGCAACGATTTGCCAACCGCGGGCTGATAACTGAGATTTATAATCTTTCTTAGTATTTCATGCACAGACAAGGCTGGAATGCAGAACTCCCTGCACACACCAACGTAACAGAAAACAGAGAAAGGCGATATAACGTTTGAACACAACGTGCAAGAACAAATCGGCGGAGTTTAAATTCCTTCTCCTGAACGTCATGGGCAAAACGCGCATATCACCCCCTGAGCGCTCAAGGCGCCTACCAGGTGCTTCGTCTACGGGTAAGTAGAGTCCAACAGTGAGGTTATGCCGTTTTACGCGTCGATTCTAGTCCATAAACCACGAAAGACAACGACTGAGTTCCCAAAACGTTACTCGACGCGAACGCACACTAGCAAGCCGTTCAGGAGCTCTCGTGGCACGGAAACACGTCCACGGAGAACTTTTCTATCCGACCATAAGTGCACGTTTGGCCCCGACGACCTTACCTTTTGCAACTCAGATCCCGAAGGACCGCAAAGCGAAGATGACGAGCAGGAATCTGAGGATGACGACAATTCCCTCTTTCATTGGAAGTCGGAAAGTACCTTGTTTTCTGACCTTTTAGACGCGTCGTAAGCACTTTCGGACCTGGAAAGGCGCGCATATACTCATTTGGGTAGTGCCAGCGAGCAAGAAGACGATAATTACGATGAAATTGTCGACCTGTTGCAGCCTGCATTCGATGACCACGGCCGGGATCTCAAGAGGGAGATTGCGGAGACGTTGGTGCCGACCGTGAACCGTGTCAAGGATCTATACGGACAAATTGATTCCAAGGTCGATGTCAGTTTTGCGAAAGGTATCATTACGTTCAATAACGCCTGCAAAGAACTGGAGATGCTTGAAATGCGGGACGAGGATGACCTCAAGGATGCTCTAGCACAATTCAAGGTCTTCTCATTTGTCTCAACGCTTTGTTGCAAGATGAATGACAATCTCGGTGGTCATGACAGCTGAAAAATGAAGAGTTACTTCACCAACTCATCGAGGCATATGCGGCTCGTGATAGACTCTGGGCTGATTTCGAAAAAGCTATCAAGGAACATGGTGACTCTTTTTACAGCGCGCGTATTCAAAGACAAATACCACTGACATGATTTGCTCTCTCGAACCATAGTGGAGCCGGCGCTCGAGGTGTTACGAGACCTGCCAGCAAGTGTCGAGCACTTAATTGGGAACTTGGAGAAAGAGTCTAGGACCCTAGAGAAAGAGGATTCTAAATCCCTGAGCGCTGCAGAGAAGCAGATACAGAAGTTACTCGCCAAGGCATGAGGCAACAAGAAGTAAAAATCACTGACGGCTGCTATTCTGGATTGCTTGACAGATCTGGGCACTTGCTTACCTCTCACTTGTATTTTCCACTGTTTACTGTGTGAATGAATCTCTGTTGTTGATGCTATAGGCAGTTGGCTCTTGTCTACCATAACCTATGCGTAATAGGCGAGTCAGCCTCGTCTTGCACCGCTTGTGCCCGACCTCTTCTGAGCATCTACGGCTGGCCACCACCTTAGCGTGCACTGACTAGATTCCCAGGAGATTTAATTTATCTTCGTATCAATCATCTGCCACATCTCATTATGTCAAGATTGATTAATCAATCTTCATAGTTTCCACGTTTTTTATCTATTATTCACACATACTCTCCTTGAGGAGTGCATTGTGTACAATATATACGAAAATACAACATAAAAATTTTGAAACTTGACTCGGAAAGTCAATGAAGAAAAAGGCCGCTCTGGGCGTTAAGAAGATGCATGGGATTACACCAGATATTTATCTATGGACGTGAAACGGGAATCCTCTGAATTCGAAGGAATTACTAAAAGTGAACGAACAGTGCGAGCTGGAACCTGAGTTCACACGTAATCTTTCGGATGACTGAGCGCAGAATCGGGTATACAAGAATAGCGAGTTCACAAGCTATCTACTCGTTGGCCTGAGAGCATCGATCGATCTAATCTACAATCAAATGAACCTTCCAACGCCTGATACATGAGTGTATGTTTGAATCCACCCATTCGCTACAATTACAGAAAGGTGTCCGCATATGTTGTAATAAAGGAAGTACACACATGGATATTCTGTTCGATCAAAAGGACATATGTACATAGTCGCGTCACTCTTTTCGAACTTCAGTAAGCTTCAGTACTCAGTCTTCATTACCCCACTCATCCATGGTCTCAACTAATTCCTTCGCCTGTTCGCTAGGATTGTATTTGTTGGTGTTCTTGTTCCATCCCGTGTGTATGTCGACGAACTGCAGAGGATTGGCTGCATTGGCTAGTACAAATCCTTGACAGTCTCTAAGGCCAACAGTATCCGCGCCCATACAGGCACGGAGAATACTTTGATCTGACTGTCAGGGGAGTCGAGTACATAAAGGAGAGAACTCATACCGTTTGTACGTCTCGTCACTCTTAGAGTGCGGGATGCTCTGCCTGCTAAGTGCAGCTTTAAAGGATGATTTTGACTTTTGGAATTTTGTTCCCGTCATCCAATCGGTGAACAAAACAAATCCATCCTTTATACTCTCGTTGCCCTGCTGAACCTCGCCCTCAAGAAAACCATAGTTTCCCATAGGCAGGCTCACATCGACATCAGCACGCAGGTAATCTTGCATAAGCTTCTGAAGCTCTTTCCTAGTGTTGTAAACCTTCCACGCTTGGTTTCTGACCTGCCAAATCCCCAGCGCTTCGCGACTATCGAAATGTTTTGACCAAGGTAGTAGCGTTACTTTGCCTTGATAGGTGAATCGAACGTCGGCCATAGTTGCAACAGCTTCGAACAAATTTGGATCCAGAACGAACAAAGAAGCCTTGGTACTTACTGGGTAGTTGAACACAGGACAAGGCAGGTTGTATCAATCAACCAGACAAGAAGTCTTTATTATCTACACCCCAACATCACATGGACTTAGATCGCGGCAATGACACGTGAGGCGAAGATTCGAATGCTCCCTTAATTTGAATTCTAGAACTTCCAATTGGACAACAACCATATCTCCCGTCTGCGGCAATCATGCACCTAGTCCCGTGTCCTTCAGGGTGCTAGCAGGAACAGACATCAATACCCATTTCTTGCCCTGCATTTCATATATGGGATAAACTGCCCCCGAACAGCCTTCCTTCATGACACATTGCTGCAGCTCAATCCTGACACAGTAAGGTGAAAACAAGTTCAGGTAGTTAGGAAATACAAACATACATGTCTTCAAATTCTGTTTCATTTGAAGAAGAAGGCAACGATTTCCTAAAGAAACATAAATCCTAAAGACGAGGCGCATTTTAGTTACGAGCAACGAAGTTCCTGTCAAGAAATACATTCTTGTAACTGACCTGCATCAGATTGTTCTTGAGTTTGACTTGCTCGAATCCACCATAACGAGTATCCTGGCGAATGAGCGTAAAGTCATCATGATTGTAGTTGAAATCATCCATAGTTCAGACAAATAAGAAGCCAACATAGGAGTTTGTGCTTATATAAAAGTCATATGTTCGGAGTCCCAAATCACGGTGTTTGCCACATTCATCGTAGTTTTAAACACCGCGAACCATAACTCTGTGCAAACCAAATGGTGAAACGCGACAAAGCAGCAAAGGGTAACTCACCTTCCGCCGTTTCTCTCGTCATTCCGTCTTTGTATCTTGGCCCAGTCTCAGCAGCATCGTCACAGGCTTTCCTGACCTCAACCGGCATAACACACGTCTTAAGCGTTGGGGCTAGCCCGACAAAACCAGTTGAGGGTATAACGTACAACCGTATATCCATCAACGACTCTCCATCTTCCTCCATTACCAAAGTCTGCGACACTGCCTGTGATATCATTGACGAGGCACTCAAGTCACGCAATGGCGCAGGAAAGATCCTGGTGCATTGTTCGGCCGGGATATCTCGATCTCCTATGGTCGTGGCGGCCTACCTCATCAGACGGCGAAATATGTCGCTGAAGGAGGCTTTACATCAAATTGTTGTCGTCCGCCCGCAAATATCGCCCAACTCGGGCTTCTTGCAGCAACTGAAGGAGCTCGAGCAGGAGCTGCGCGGGGAAGTGTCCTTGGACGTGGAAGAGCTGCCAAAGCGAGAGAAGGACCGATTAGCTCTGTTAGCACCTCCGGAACCCTCAGCGCCTGCGGCCTGATGGACGTCAAGTCAGTTATCAAGTCAGTTGTGGAAATTGGAATGCTCGTAATTAGCACATGTACACTTACCGTATAGCTTAATGCCGGTCGAATATATATATTATTAGAGGATAATTCGAGGAGAAAGCGATACTTATTGGCCTCAGAGCATATGCATCGATCGATCTAATCTACAATCAAATGAACCATGCCAGTTTGCAGATGATGATCATGATTTCTCCTTGTCTTCCACGGTCACTTGTATTAAGGGCTTCCATTCTCCGTAACAAACATATGCCATATACATGATCCCCGTCCTTTTTGTGTTATTCATATTCTTCAATATCTTCATATGTCACTTCATCCGAGCACAGCCTCTCCTAACTTTCAACTCGCAAACTATCTTATGGCCTAACTCTAGAAACGATTTGGAACTTACTACTGGCTTTATTAAGGATCCGCAGTATGAGCTCTCCCTTCAGATACCTATAAAGTCTCTTTCGACAAAGGTTTTTCGTCCCCGTTCCCTTGCAGCACTGCATCATGCACGGTTAAGGTCATTGCATAATCAGGAAAGCGAAACCGTAGAGTGGGAAGAACTATACGTATCCGGTCCTGATGTGGAGGACAGACATACCCTATCTCAGCTTGCACGTATGTCTGGAAATGCATACGCGCTTCCTGGTCAGAGGAATTGGTACGAAGTTGACGCAACGTGGAATCAGGTTCGTCACGCCTTCGTATCCAAAGTGTGGAATCCATTATTGACGCGTGGACAGAGCTTCCCTTTCGGTTGGGAAGACGAGTCAGATGGATTTCGTGGACATGTTTTTATCTCATCCGACAATTCTACTATTGTTTTGGCAATAAAGGGTACGACACTCAATGGTCCTACGTCAAAGAAGGACAAGTTTAACGATAATTTGTGAGGGATTACCTCATAGTTTGAGGAAATCGCTTACCTGTATCTAGACTTTTCTCCTGCTGTTGTGCTAGGGTCGACATTTCGTGGGTTTTCAGGACAGTGTGTGACTGCTATGCCCACAACTGGAGATGCGATGACGTTTGCCTCTCCGATGCACTCATTCAAGATAGTTTGTTTTATTCTATCGGTGTGGTTAGTTCAATGTATTTCTTTTCCTCACTGTCAAAACTCATTCAACTTCCTCAGCAACTTGTTGAAGATCTTCGTCTCATGTATCCATCATCAAACATCTGGTTGGTAGGGCACTCTCTTGGCGGCGCACTAGCTAGTCTCCTTGGCTCTACCTACGGTTTCCCCGCAGTAGCTTTTGAATCTCCTGGGGAGCGACTCGCAGCGCATCGTCTCCATCTCCCGCTTCCTCCTTTGCAGGATTCGACAATACCACCGGTGGCTGTAACACATGTATATCATACTGGTGATCCTATACCTCAGGGTACATGTACCGGCTTTGGATCCCCATGTGCACAGGCAGGCTTTGCACTCGAAACGCGTTGTCATCTTGGGAAAAGCATCATTTTCGACACGGTGGGAAAGTTGGGGTGGAGAGTCGACGTCAGGAAACATATAATCCGCGACGTGATAAGGAAGGTTCTAGAGATCGACGACATTGAATGGGAGGAGGGAAGAGATGTGCCTTTAGCACGAGCCGAAGAAGACTGCGTGGTGCGCTTTGTTTTTGAATCGAATTTTCCTAATTATTGAATGTCTCACAAAGGATTGTTACAAGTGGGAGTTTGGGCACTTCAAGGATGCTCCAGGAGAGGGTACCAAAGGTATTGCATAATGCCATCTCATACTTCGATATGTATCATCTAGGTAAATGAAGGGTTTGATTGAATATATTCAGCGCCACATGTCATTCCTTTGATTCATATGTGCATTCGTGATTAATCGTGCAGTAAGTAGTCCTCGGATATTGTTGGGAATTCTTTGTAAACTCAATACTATTACACAAACCTTAAGGCCATTTGTTTAAGACCGCCATTGTTCGACTGTAGTTTTTGCTTTCATTAAAGGCCCCACATAAGGTAAACAGCGTGACATTTCGACATTCTTTGAGCCGAAATAGGTCTTCTCTTGTTCTTTAACGTTTCAACCTAGATATTGGCACTCAGGGGACCTTTCAAGGTCGAGCAACCATGGTTGATGCAAGCAAGTTTTCTAAATATAACTTTAGCAGAAACTTTTCAGACTGATAAACTTGTGTATGATATATGACAGAAGCGTACCAAGACCAACTTAAAACGACTTATACCATACTAGGACATCAATATGCTCCGCAAATTTTCATCATGGTCCTTCATGTCAATACTTGGCCCTGGCTGATCGCTTACGACAAAAGCATTGTGCGCCATACGTATAAGTACCCTTTGCAATTGCTTCCAACATAGGTATTCACACCCGGAAAATTTTACCGTTCACCCCGTCCGTCACTCATTCGTTTGCCTTCATCAAGCATCATGCAACTCTTGTCCCTCTTTATCACCATCGCTTTCTCCTTCGCCTCCGTCGTTAGTGGTGCTGCAGTCTCCTCGCGCGCAGCTTTGGACGTTTATGTCCCAACAATTATTTCTCCCAATGCCACGACAGTCTGGGTCATGGGCACCAATGCGACAGTCTTCTGGTGAGTTTTATCTCCTACAGGGAATATATTAGCTAAGAAGTGCAGGGACCCGTCTAATGCTCCCGTGAACATTTCCAACCGTGCATCAGTCTATCTTAGACACTGTGAGTAATAATCACTTGAACACTGTCATGATATATGATAATACTCCTTGTATCATTAGGGGGATATCTTGCGAGGGGCTTCAGCCTTCGCGACGGCAATGTTACTGTTCCGGTGCCTTTCATCCCTTCAGCGATCAAAAACCCGGATGAAGAGCAACACATCATCCGTAAGCCTTTCAGTCGGTTTTAGGCTAGTCTGTCTAATGTCTCTTTACAGTCTTCGGTGACTCTGGCAACGAGAGTGACGGCTTCACTATTAAATTCGACCCCGATGTTTTCAAATATGATAACCCGGATAGGTGGGACTAGTGTACCTCGATCATTCTCATTTTTTTTCGGACTTTGACTATCAGTGATAGTTGCTCCCTTCATAAGGACATTATGGACACATCTTGCACTAGACTTTACATGACGAACTACAGACAATAAAATCAATTCCCGCCCGTACTACTTCACGAATGCTCAACATATGATAAGACGTAAGCAGTAGGCTGCAACTACAACTATCGAAGGTACATAATGCAATGACGTTGTCATTGACGAGATAGCCCTCAGGAAGCTCCTGCAAAAGCTTGTCCGTAATATAGCGGATTTGAGGCAAATTTTCCAGAGTCCAAGTCCCAGCAGGAGTGATGAATGGTGGATCTGAGGCCGAGGTTTATGAAATTTCCGGACAAGCCTTTTCAGGAGCTTCCCGAGGCCTCGAAAGATGGAGGAACGAAGTATCAATGCCGTGCGAGAAGTCCCAAATACAGATACGCTGTAAATGTCAGTCAGTTATGAAACGAAAAGATTGATTGATTGAAGATCATACTTGATCTTCACCACACGAAACGATCTGTCAGACAAAGCGTAAGTAATGAGAGATATACAACACTCTTCTCTTGCCTTAGTGTGATCAATGCCAATACAGAATATGCGCGCAGTATGTCCACCCGTCAGATCTGCAATCATTCCACCCGTTTTCCTGTCCCATACCTATTTTGAACGCCACAACTGTAAGCTATTTCTCGGATGAAAGGCGTGAAACTAAAAGACCTTGATGCTCAAGTCATAGCTGCCACTAACAACGAAATGATCGCCAAGAACTACACTTCGAACAAGATCAGAATGTACACAAGGACCTTGTACTCCGGTTGGTACAAGGTGGACGTTCTCGCTTCCACAGCATTGGCACATGAGGCGAGAACCAGAGATAGCAATGGAGGCAGGCGACAACGAAGGAAAAAGCGATATTGGAAGATCGTACTGGTATTCAGGAGAAGTCGACCAGCCTTGCTTAGGATTCAACATGTTAACGAGACGCAGATGTCTATCCGAAGAACCCGTGAGGATGTACGGATATTGAAAGTCTATTGAAGCAATTCTGGTGGAGATTAAGACGGGGATGGACAAGACGGAGATGCTAACGAACGGAGACCCACCCTCGGTTATGATGAAGTTCGAATGTACGCAGGAGGTTACCTGTGTTGGCATCCCAGACTTTGACAGACTTATCACCAGATCCAGACGCGATGAAGTCTTGAGAGATGGAGACTGCATTAACTGCAGCACGATGTGCGCCGAGGATGTATTGCGGTGTCAAATCAGGGAAAGAATAAGTCCTCACAGTGTGATCTTTTTACCACAGAAAAAAGACATGAGCAATTTTTGAACAGATATCCAATTGGAACGTCAATACCTTTAGAGCATGAGACGAGACGCTTATCATCAAACCTAACGCAAAGAACACTGTCTGTATGATCCATCAGGACTTTATGCAGTTGATTCTTCTCAAGATCCCAAACCACCACACGATAGTCGCTTCCAGCACTGGCAAGATACCCTGCATGGACACAGACGCTCAATACAGAGGCAGTATGTATGCCACCGATGATTCTTTCAACGAGGCCAGTGGTCAAATTCCACTCTCTCACCGTCCTATCTCGCGATCCAGTGAAAAGGACCTGAAGCCCCGAAGGATAGGTATACAGCTGCAGGCAATAAATCGTATTAGTGTGAGCATCGTTGGGAGCTCCGCGCATCTGTAGGGCTGAGAGCCTATAGGACGAGGTGCGAAAACGGTGATAGAGTTTCATATGTGTCTTATAAAGAAGCTTGTAATCAGGGGTGAGGTCTGGACTCCGCACTATACATTTTGGTACAACTTGCGATGAGTCCTCTGTGTATGATTGAGAACGGCCCATTGCAGAACTGCTCTTGGGAGACACCGTATATCTCGCATCGGACGCCGAAGGTTCGGCATAGACAACAGGGAGACCGGTAAAAGAAGTTGACGCAAAGCCAGAGTCATGCTCGACATGCATGAGGGTCAGCTCCGCCTTAACTGCCTCGATGTTATTAAACACGAGTTCACGATCGCCATTGTCACCGTCGACATCGGAATCGCCCACACCCTCATCTTCCAAATAAGTCACCCTATCATGGTGGGTGAGCGGGTTCTCTGAGGGATGAGAGCGTGAAGGTTGGCGCCATTCCCAGTTTTTCTCACGACACAATCTCGTCCAATGAGATTGATCGTTCGCGAGGACGTGCCACCGTCGGTTCACAAGACTGCAGGCAAGCAAAGTCTCGTACTGCAGACGCGAGAATATTTGGAGAGATATCTCGGAGGGTAGCAACTATGCGAAGATAAGCATGGATGGATATCAAACATCAAACAAGAAAGAGACCTACACCGATGATGTCGTTCTGTAGATGCGGCGCAATTCTACTTTGAATGGCTGCGAGACGCGACCGCGGCAATGAAACAAGGAGTCTGTATGCGAGTTCTATTGGATTATTTACCATTAGGCTGTAAAGCTTAGCCAGTTTTCTTTCAGACACCGACCTTCACGTTGATCTACTGAGTCGATGCCGAATACGCCTCGATTACTGAAAGAGACCATGCCCAAGGGTTGATCGGACTCCATGTCACCCTCGTCGGCAATGGTGGCTGAGGGAATTGGTACGTATCTTCGCTGCCAGTGTGTGGGGGGTGGTCGAGAGGCAACGTTGTGTGGTTGTCAATATCATGAACATTGAGGTTGAAAGGTAATAGGCCACGTGATGATAGGGGTCTTTGACATTGGTAACCATTTCTACGAACAATTCCAATTGTCAATGGTTTGGTCGTGGGCTTTCAGGTATATGTAAAAGGGTATACATTTAATTGCACCAGTATTATACTTGTTTCTCGAGTCCGCGCCATTGAGCTAGACGAGTCAATATAGGTAAATGCTGCATGCACTAACTAATTACCATTTATAACTATCACACTATCGGCAAACTGGATGCAAAAAACTTGCTAAAGGAAAAAAGGAAGCAGAGCCAAATGTCTAGTTCTGAAAGTCATATAATTGTGTTTGCTAGAATAATGTCAATCAGTCAGTAAAGGAGAATCAATGGTAAGAAGCCATACTTTAGTGCTGGTTCCCACCCTCCGTTGACTTGGGAGTATTTCCACCATAGGACGACTTCGAAGTGGCAGCAAGGCTGCTCACCCGAACCGACCTCCTGTGAGTCCTATTCGCAGACTTATTCTGTGGGAGTTGGGAGGCCATGTCCAAGCACTCCAAAGGAATCATACCCATCTCGCCACGCGCATTCGAGCAAAGACACCAACAGTCATCGTATTTCACGTGGATGCGGACCATCTCGCCAAGACTGATTGTAAGCTCATCAGGGAGTGTTGGGATGAATGTGGCGCGAACTTTAGCGGTTTCGGCCTGCTTTAGTGGAAGCGAGGACGCGGTGAGACTGGGAGATGTAGGTGGAGACAAAACAGTGGTGGAGACTTTGCTTGAGGATGTGGTGATGGGTGTATCTGATATTGAATGGTCATCATACATGCCTGCCGCTGGCGGTGGACGAGGAGGAGCGGGGTAAGGAATATAAGGAAGCCCATCATACGTTGGTTGGGTCGTGTTGACAGGAGACGCAATGTCTCTGTCACGCTGAAGGGTCAAAGAGCGACCAATGTGGAACGACGAAACCTTAGAGGATTTCTTGGGCCCAATGGAAAGGAAGGAAAGGGGTTTTTGTTCTTGCTTGTTAAATTTTCGTTTCCTCAGACGGCTTGCGATGGACCGCCTTCTAAACCAGAAGATCCCACCTGCTGCGAGGAAAAGGATGACAGCAAAAACGATTCCAACGATTGCACCAGCAGATAAACCAGGTGATGCTGGTGATGATGGCACAGGACTAATCGTCAAAGTCTCGTTCAAGGCTTTGATTGCCCCATTGTTGGGCGTTTCTGAAGATACGGGGGTTTGAGCGGAATACATGACGATCGGCATGGTCTCTGCAGTGTTAACTATTGTTGAGGTCGCAGTAGTTTGAACAACGGTGACAGTGACTAGCGCAGTATCGGGACTGGTTACGCTTACAGAATCGTTGTCATTGTCGTCTTCGTCATTGTGAAGACGTTTTCCGTGGCGGGAGCGCCTTATGGAGATTCTGTGGTCTTTACCCATCTCAGTTGACAAGGGAAGGTGGTACGATAAAGGAAGGACGTGAAAGAACGTGGACTTGGATCCACTGCTAGGCGGATCGACAAGAGTAGGAAGCCACGCAGCCTGACAATATTTCTCAGCGCTGAGGCCAAAGGAAGAGAGGAAGAAGAAAGAAGAAAGATGCTAGTGAAACATAGGCCACAGATAGAAATGTGCAGCAGCGTGTATTGTCTTATAGTTACCGTTACCATTATGAGTTACGATGGGAAAGTTAGACCTTCCATCAACAACATGTCTTGACGAACTGGCCTTAATCACATCATTTCAACTGGATGGCACTGCATCAGTAGTTATTGTGATCAAGGTCGGACTGCTGTGGTCAATGCACCTTCAATCTGCAAACTCGGCAATATAACGTCAAGGCGACGTAGCGCTTTGTCCACAATCCTGGACTCTCGGCGCCAAAACCACTCACATCATCTCACCACAACCAGTAGCGTCTCCAACATTAACACATTTGCAGGTAGGTCTCTTTCTGGCGCCTGCCACGGTCAGATCTGGAGTCCCTTCCCAAGATCCAATCAGCCTCTCCTACCCTTGGTCCATCAGCGAAAAGATTACGATACAGGAATTACAACTTACGAACATGTAGTACTTGACGAAATCATAGAGCCAAGTCAATGATTGGGAGGAATTATCAGAACAGACACCGGTCTAAAGTAGTTTCACTGGGCGGTGTTCGTTAATCCGGATTCCGATAACTGTCAGTGGTCAGAACAACGGAGTTCCTTGTTACAGACACGCCAAGTATGCACAACCATGAAAATAGACATGAGACAGGTCTTGTGAACTCGTGCAGATGTGTGGTATGTGGATCGTATCATTTATTTCGAGTTTTGCGAGACACTGTTCGAGTTCAACGACTTTAGGTTTGACATTTTGACTAGAGAAGATGCACGTAGAACAACTAATAGATCGCAATGATGGAAAGACCGATGATTCTTACCGTACCGACATGAGCCTCAAGCCTCAGGCCTCAATGCCATATTAGCAGACTACCAGGCTTTGGTATTCAGAATGTTTTTCCATGCAGTGAAAATCAAAGATACTGATTGAGAGACGATAGACTTCATTGTTAAATGCAAATTTCAAATGATGATTCCAACTAACAGAACGTATCCAAACTTATTGCGCTTCTTCTCGACGATCCTTGAATGATTGAAATCTTGCCATCCCATCCTAACCCTTCAAGCCATCCTCACATGCCCCATTCAAGTTGTGTTCATACTCAAGCCATTTATATTTTGGAGTCGTCATGATGTTTATGGTGGATCCTCACATAGTGATCGACTTTCTCTCCAGCAGGTGCCGCTTCGATGTCCCCTGGGATGAGACCTGATCTCTGGGGCAACATTTTCTTCCGTTGCTCACGAAGGAGGTCCAGGTCATGAGACAGGAATCCGTGACCGGCGACAGGGCCGTAATAGGAAGTTCCAGCAAGAGAACCGATGATGCTAGTTTCAACGAAAATTAAAGCGAAATCTAATTCAATCTCAAGGGCTGGGTCCTTACCAAGTTCCAACAAGAATGGACAGGTAAAATCTGTACTGCGAATACCACTTCGGAGCTGCATTGAACAGAGTCAGATCGTGTGTTTTGACTGCTGTGGGAGAACACATACTCCACCCGAGGGAGGTAGCTTTTGCATCAGCGTACCAAAGCGCAGTAAATCCGAACCACTGCCAGGCTAGGGCCATCATTGGCTGCAATGCAAGCGTGGGCCATGCGAAGAGGACGGGGGCTGCTCCTAAACATAAACGTTTGTAGCCTTGATTACCTCCATATCCGGCAAATTCCATGCCCCAGTGGAGGGCACCTATGCAGAAACATATCAGATTCAAGTGATTCTATAATCCTTGCACTCACCCAAAAATGATAACATTACGGCACCATAAGTCACCTGAATATTCAAAGCCTGATCGAGCAACGTGAGAGCGACGCCAGGGTCAAGGGTGGTGTCTAGGCCGCTAGCAGCCATTCCAGCTGAATGAGCGAGATACACAGTGACTCCAGAGGCACCCATGTACGGAAGACCACCTGAAGCGAGAGTAATGTGTTATTGCATTAGTTGCCTGTATAGTTGTTTCTTGAGACAATTGCTTACCGAGTAGACCAAAAATCAAAACTGGTTCAGGTACCTTTTGAGCGACAATTTTGGTGATATTGAGCTGATCACAGGTGTCAAAGTTAGCACCGAGAAGTAGATTTAGATTTGAGCACTTGCAAACGAAGGCGACCCTTCGGGAACAAGGGGGTCATCTTTGACATTAGCACCAGCGATTACTTTAGCGAGATCTGCAGCAGAGTTTCCGACTTCTTCCTTGATGTTTGTGGCGGCATGCTCAAGAGTCTGACTTCCAGGACGATTCGAAACAGAACTGGCCACCAGCCTCCTGTGATACAGTGTGAAAGCGGAGGGAACTGGGCGAGCGAGCTGGGGACGGAGGATAAACGGGCTTTTTCGGAAGACGACAGGGCGCAAACCAGGCCTGAAAAGTGTATTCATTGCAATGGTCTGGGAAGCAAACAGGCTGCCGAGACTCTTAAAGCGTTTCACCAACCCCACGCCACCCTTAACGTGACGTGACGTCATTGATAACAGAGCCAATACATATAACAATACATCATCGCGGAGTTTGTAGATTAGGAGTTGATTAAAAGTTGTCTCGCAAATACACATATACTATGCTTAGTCGATTGTTCCTCAAACTAACCCTGCAATTGCCGAACAGTGGTAGTATAATTGGGAATAGATATATCTACCCTTCACGAGGAAGTAACTGGACAAGACGAGTTTTCTTCACCTCATCACCGTTCGTTCCGAAATAGCGGTGAGTTTGGAAGCTCCAGTGGAGGGATCTGGTGTTTTGGATAGGCGTAATGACGACCAAACTAAGGAGAAACGTACCCGACAATCCAGCTCTTTAGACATTCGACGTATTTCTCAACCATCGCATCAATTTCGGGGCCCCAGGAAGGAAGCTGGTCGCAATCCCGTTCAAATCCCTCGATCGTCTGGGAGCACAGGTCACCGACATAGTCGACAGCACTCTGGAGGGTGTGGCCATGGTATTTCATAAGTATCACGACCATGTTCAGGGTATCCCCGCGCGCCTGCTCAACGTTGTAGGAAAATATGTCCTGCAGAGGGGAAGGTGAGTTAGCGCTTCGACACGCAACGAAAAAGCCGTACATTGGACCAGGCAACGAGATCGTTGGTCCAACGATTAAGCTCCTGGATGGTATGATGCTCGACGACGCAGTCAGGCAAATCAATATCTAAGGCATATCTAAGACCATTACTATTGAGCCTATTTAAGCGCAGAGGAAATAGCAACATAAACTCACTCAATAAGTGCCCAGCAAGGTTTGCATCCTGCACGCAAGATTGCTAATTGTTTAACAAGGCAAATATATTTAAATGTGCGAAAGGAGAGCTTGCCTGAGTTATCCCTGCGCATAGCAATGTACGACTCAAGGTCGGGAATGATCCCTGCATCGCGTGCTTGCGCTTGAATATTGACGGCTTCAAAGAAGCGTGAAAACGCCTCCTTGAAACGCTCCTGCACACCAGGGCCAGCCTGGACGATGCAGCGAGCCCAGAAGCTATAAAGAATATGTCAATCCAATAAAATATCTTGAGAAATTAATTCTCACTCTCGAGCGAGTTTACCAGGGTTGAGTTCCTCCACGGGGAGAATAGTAGTGGGCATGTAACGACCATTGAACCACAAGGCATTCATGACGATGTCGGACAACACATCAGTCTCTCGTGTCATCATGCCGTCGCTGATGTCATCCCTATACGACAAGTAAGGTCGGACAAACGAATTGCATTCAGATTCGGAGGAACATGAAGACGCACAAATGAAAGAGGTATGTCAGGAAATCTGAGACGACGCGAAGACGCTCAGGCGTTGTGTTGTTATAACAGAAAGCGGTAAGCTCTCCAGCTCGCAAGCTATGAAGGGCGCGACGGCCTTTAGGGGACAGGTCAGGGCAGTTGGATTCTAGCCATTCGACGGATTCTTTGGCTACTTCGTCACCGTTGGGGTGGTAAATAAGAGGGTAAGTACAATGGGACACAAGGTCAGGGATGACGAAAGAGGTGTCCTGAGATGAGTGAGATGATTCGGCTACCATGGTGAGATGCGGAAACCTGTCTAACAGCCTGGTAGAACCATCCTGTTATATGGACTGTCCATAATATTTGGCACCATAAACTGAAAATGACGTTGTTGAGTTCTCGCCCTTTTTCAGGGACGGACAAGACTCAGGTGATTTTGTTCGAACAAAATGGACGGTATTTTTATCTCGAAACGTAGAAAATCTGGCCTTGTGATCGACAATAAGGTGAGGATAGTAAGACGCACCTCCGCAGGATCCGAAAATTTTCGGCAACACATTTTTCCCATTCAATACAGGATTACCTGATTTCTGGTGCCCTGATAAGTGCATGTTTCACAAGGTTGATTCTAGACATGCTTGGTAGAGCAGTGGCGTGGCGTCCCAGGTCTTCCGACAAGAGGCAATAACCATCAGCCAATTGCAAAAATACGCGTTCTACCACTGAAGGGTACGACATCGGAGTCCCATTCTCTAATTTGTTCCATGCTGGACTGCTTCTGCTCCAAGACAGATTTACAGTCGGATATACGAAATCTTTAGATTGATTGAGTCATAGCAAGATGATGACCCAGGGATTTCGAGTTCGATCCGAATTCGGCTGTAACCACAACACTGATGCGGCTGCTTCGTTTCTCCTCAGAAAATGGTGAGTATCCACTGCTGAATACAATGAGCTTCAACACGAAGTGCGAATGTCGCGGATCCGATAGGCCGAAAGAGGATAAGATCTCCTGCCGTCAGATCAAGATATCATAAGCATTTATGCGCGCATAAATGGAGTCAAAGTCAACAGTCGATTAGTCTAACTCGATCCCATCTAACAATCGGATTGACCGTTTTTGACAGGACTACATAGGAGTGCAAACAACCTTGAAGTAAAATAACCGCAAATACAAGAATTTTAACCAAATTTTGAGGCTTGCACGGCGCACATCGTCACAGGTATCGCGTTCTCTTTTGGCATATGCTCGATGTTATTGAAACCTCAGTGTAATTTAGATTGTCGAAGATTTTGTTGTACAGAAAATGTCAGTGTAGAATGTGTGGAAAACATAATCAATTATCTCATGCTTTGTGCTGTGGACCTTGCTAACCACAGCAGCTAACCCAGCATGCAATGTTTGATATGTAAATCCACCTTGCCAGCCCCAAGAAAAATATGTCTTGTCCTAAGCATTAACCTTCTAACTTATGGAATTCTAGTATTTATTTCTATTTAATATCGACCCCTCCACTCAAGGTAGGGTCTACAAAAAGCATCACAGGAGGACAAATAAAGCGTCCACGCTGGCAGCAAGTGTCAAGAATGACGCGTGACGTTCGATCTGATCGTTGATGGAATCGAGTAAGACCCATTCCCCCTATGCGGATAATCTGGGATAAAAAGAGACAACCTTTTGTCTCCGGATAGGTCGTGCACTGCAGACGATTACAAGGACGGTTCAGGAAAAAAGAGGAAAACAAAAGGATTTAAAATAAAAGGAGATGTCCTTGCCCCATGGGAACTTCCTAAGTCAACAATAGTTCCTCAAGATGCGGTATTCATTGTATAAAGTAGCGAACTGATACGTCGTGCTGTTGAAACGAAATGAAAGCATCTGTCAAAACAGAGGAGACAGAAGTAAAGATTTACCATCAATATTTTGGCGTAGACTGTAGCATATCGGAACCTACATTCTCGCTATACCGATAAATGCCTTGGTACCGTGATTCCTTCCCTGAAGGGAGTCTAGAAGAAAACAAAACACATGCATATGGAACAGAAGTTAACACAGATAAAACCAGTTTGACACTAGTAATTATCTTATGACAACTGAAACCTCAGGCCTAAGGACTCAATGACCTGGCTATATATAAGTTCTACACTTCGGCGAAATTGACTGCTATAATTACGTCCTCCAAATTCAAATGCTGAATAAAGCATAAACATGGTGCGCCAGATCCAGGCAAGTTCTGGAGACAACAGAGTGTGCGTGTGTGCGATCGGTGACTTTTCGTTAACTTGAAATACTCAAGGTGCCCTTGAGGTACATATCGTGGAACAGAGTTTATCACATAACAATGTAGAATTGTCCGGATAATTCTATTATGCGTCACTACTCGAAAATGTTAATTTGTTGGCTCGGCTCCATGAATCCATGAAGATTATGACAGCCAAATTTCACAACAGCCAGGCTCGCATAGACCAAGAAAAGGTTCCAGTATGATAATGGCCCATCGCGCTCTAGGCAAAGTTACGCGTAGTGCAAAAGGTTCAGGAGAATGACCCTTTTTGAGGGACAATTCGCTCAGCTTGTGCGGACACTGAAAGGCTTCACCTCAGAAAGGCAAGGAACACAGAAAAACCTGGAAGGTTGTGGAAGAGAACAGCAAATAAACAAACATCCGTCACTTTTGCCGACCACAAAACTTTCCAGTATACATCAGACTCACCATCCTGTCAGCTCGTCTAAATGGCCCTTCCTCCTTCAACTGCTAACTGGCATTGGAAGAACAAGAATATCACGCGTTGGGGTTCTGAATGGTTTGAACGCGAACTCGTCACAATATCTGTTAAAGGCGACAACGAGAACGAGATCGTTTCCATCTCGAAAGTCACTGAAGTGGAAGGTGATGTCGAGCTTGGACAACGAAAATCTAAGTGCGTTATGCGCAACGTTCGGTAGAATGAAAGTTGAGTTCGTGATTGACTGCCACAGATTGATCACCATCTACGATTGCAGGGTTGTGCTCAAATGGACTGGCACGGCGAGCGATGGAACAGAGGTCAATGGGTCTCTTACAATTCCAGAGGTGTCGCATGAAGTCACCCTCGATGGTTTGTCTGACTACACCGTTGGTGGTTTCCCATTTTCTATCGTGATCGAGTGGTTTACGTTTTTGACAGTATGTATGGTCTCTTTCTACTGCTGCGTCGCCTGCAGTAGAGGCTTTGTTCAAAGTTGCGAAATCACGCCTGCCTGCTGCTCTTGAGGCCAAGTTTGCTCAGTTTCCTGTCGCAATTATCGACACGCATGGCAAAGATTTGACCGTTAGTGGTGAACCTAGCCGTGTCGGCACGCCGGCTCCCAGCACAGCTGGCGTTCCTGTTCCTGCGTCCTCTTCTTCGCCTGTGCCTGTTCAGACAAAGAAGATGGAACCCAAAAAAATAAATACTAAAGTGGTCACAGTCGAGGCTACCTTCCAGGCTCCTGCGGATGACCTCTTCACTCTCCTTACTGATGAAAAGAGAATCCCAATCTGGACTCGTGCCCCTGCTCAGGTGAATGCCCACCATTTTCCTGTCACGACTCATTTTCCTGACCGTATGCCCGAAACAGTCGACCCCTCAGATCGGATCCGACTACTCTCTTTTCGGCGGTGGTGTCAGGGGTAAATATGTATCACTGACACCTTCACGCGAAATAGTGCAAACATGGTCGCTGCAGAGTCCCACTTGGCCTGAAGGTAGCCTCTTTTTTCCACCATATGCTGAAATAATTTGACAGTTGATATTGCCCTCAGGTCACTCTGCTACCCTCACGACCACTCTTGAGCAGTCATCGGACTCCACCAAGATTACATTCTCCCTTGACGGCGTCCCGACCGGCATGGAGGACGAAATCAAGCGCAACATTGAAGGCTATTAGTTAGTTCTTTTTATTTTTTCAATTCACCATAACGCTGACCGGTCCGATATTTGTAGCATTCATGGTTTCAATTCCATTGGGTACGTTCGACTTATTCCATCTGAACCTACATACACGTCCTCCAAAACCCGGCCTGTCAAGCGGTCTAAAGTCGCTCCAAAAAATACCCCGTCGACATCGTATATTCCCGTGATTGCCATAACAGCCCTAGTCGTCGTGGCCGCCTTTTCAATACCCTATCTCTCTTCTTCCCATTCCAAATAATGTCTGAATAAATTATTGATTTGATATGGTTCTCGTTTTTTTGTTTTCAGGTTGGGCTCAGAGCTCTAGAGTCTGATGTGGCTGGGTATCGAGGTGGGAGGCGAAGTCTGAATAATCTGAATAATGGCTAGGTGTTGTGTAAAGAATGATAGAAGAATATAAAGAGATTATAACAGTGTATGAGATGTCTGCAAACTTTTACATCAAGAAAATGTCCGAATTCCGAGGCAAGGTTTTGCGTAGCCACAATAATGGCATCTGAGCCTTTCGAACCTACTGAATGGTATTCCCTCCAACGTACGCTTCAAAGCCCTGCACATATATCGTCTCTAGCGTTCGGCCATGCAGGGCACCTATTTGCTGGTTCAGGTATCTACTTCATTTATTTTCACTTCAAACCGAGTTTTTCCAACACCTTTAGACGATGGGTCGCTCCGTGTGTATGACATGTCCTCATTCAAAGTAATCAAGGCCATACGTGGGCTAGGAAAAGAAGTTTCCTCACTTGTATGTGTAAAAAGACCTGCATCAGAACTCCGGGATGTCTGGCTTGCTAGCGGATGTCGCGTACGTCCAGCTGTCCCCACATATTCCATCTGAAGATATTCTAAGCTCTATCTAGATCATGAAGTTCCAGTTAGATTCTCCGAAGCTGATACAAACTTTGGATGATGTGATATCGGTGGTCGACATATCAATCCCTGACGAGAAAGACGATGTGTTGAACGAGGTGCGAATTCCGCGTTGCGTGGCGCTTGATGGTACTGAACGAGCTCAGCTAGATTGCCCTAAACGCAAATAAAACACATATTGCATTCAGCCTTGACTCTGGTGCTGTTGGCGTCGTCGATCTCACTACAAAAGTCGTTTCAAGAATGAAGTCGAAACACGAGAGTGTACGTGTTGGTTTGAACGTTTGTTTCTTCTCCAGCTGACGAGGTACAATGACAGATATGTGGTTGCGTCAAGTTCATTCCTGACCGTCCCAGAGAGCTCGTTAGTGGTGGATATGACACTGCTCTCCTACATTTTGACTACTACGAGGAAAAGTCTCTCTCGACGCGAAAAATTCGTACGTTGATCTGTTCCTGACTATGAAGAACTCGTTTCTACATTCGCATCCTCCCTCCTTCCAGCACCCTATCAGGTTGTTGGTGGCATGGCGCTGTCCCCACCCTTCATCGTCTCGATTGCACTATCATCAACGGGCATCATAGCAGCCGGGACCGCCGACGGTCGACTAATGATAGGATGTGGTGGCTACAAAATGCCTAAAGGCAAGGAAAGCTTAGGCAAGAAGAAACGAAGCAGAAAATGGGACGGTCTGAATGGTGACGAAGAAGTCATCACAAAAGTTGCGGAAGGACCCTTAGTAGCGCTGTAAGTGCACTCATCCCCTCTTGAGCATGGTTTCTCAATGCATATCATTAATAGGACTTTCGAGAATTCCAACATATTGACAGTATCGACCCTGCTGGGAGTCATGACACGCTATGAAGTCATTTACGACCGCGATGAAGGCAGTGTCACGTTGTTCAAAATATGGCAACAGGAGACGCAGAGTGTCAAAAAGGTCAATGCCCTTGTCGTAGATGAGAAAAGAGTTGTAGTTGGTGGTCTTACAGCTGAAGGCAAAGGCGTCATAGAAATATGGAAAAAGGATGCTACGGAGGTTACCCAGTGAAAACTGTGAAAAATTGATCTAATCAAGAACGCAATATCTAACGATGTAATATATACGATTATTTTTTACTTTCTTCTTGTACCTTTTCTGCTGCGAGCTGTTGCTCGAGTTCCTCTATCCTTCTCAAGTGTCTATCCCTGGTCACCTTCATTTTCTCAAGATACTCTTCCTCGGTGACTTGATGTATCCCAATCATATTCAAGAAGCGTTCTGACACTGTTTTCGATCGTGTCCCCGGCGTTGCATGTGTCTCGTTTGGAGGGGCATTGATTTTAAGGCCAGAGATATATCGTAGGCGAGTTATAGTCGCTTCGTTGTATATCAACTGAAGAAGTGTGCATGCCGCGCCGAAAAATAGCATGCCCGGTAAAATAGCCTGACGCCCAGCTGAAATTTGGTCAACTTGGAAGGCAGTGACATAGCTTCTGTAAAGGGATACACACATTTCCAGCCCCGTAAAGCACCGCCAGCGATGGCCCCACTCAGGCCACTGTCTAATGTATTGTGTTTTCGCAAGTCGGACAATGTTGGGGGCTCCGTAGGCGCATCATCAGGGTGGCTTATTCCAAGATCATGTCGTCTCCGAGAATACTGTGACCAAGAGAGAGTATTAACAAGAAGCGGAGAAACTACGACTTCACGGAGTGCTAGAGAAACTGAATTAATCATGGCCTTGAAGAACCGAGCATAGTAAGAGCTGTACCAAAAAAGCTGCATGCTGTCAATCCGCTGTTCGCTCCAGCGGCAATAGCCATGAGCGCATATTGAGGACTTCGTTTGGTAATGCAATATAACCCGGTGGCAAATGCACAAATTCCAGCTGGTGGAGAAATATGGGTGAGCCCCGCTTTAGATGCACGCATGGTCTATTTGAAGACGGACTTGCATGTTGTTACAGTTCCACGAACAATTGTGTCTAAAGGCTGGTCCATGGTGGAAGCAAACTTTTGGACGGGTACAAACAGAAGTAAGCAACGCCTTGTCCTAATTTGGCACGGTTTTCTTTTCTTCTTTACAATACAGGGCGGTATGCATCGCGTTAACTTATTGTTAATCGTAAAGTATCCAGGACTTATATTGCGCACAAGTAGACAGAGTATACTAATTTTTGCTCTGTGCGGTCCCAAAGTCCCGAGACAGAGGCTCGGAGTTGGCCATTGGTCTCCAGGTGGTAGGCTGTGGACAGATTTTTCCATACGTTGAGGGCAGGCAGAGGGATTTCCAGACCAAAAAAAATCGATGGTCAACAACTAAGGTTCAATCAGCACAGAAGTGATAAAAAAACTTAAGGACGATAACGATAGCCCACCGCGAGGGTCGAACTCGCAGCCTTCAGATGCCACTACCTAACTGTAAGAGTCTGACGCTCTATCCGATTGAGCTAGGCGGGCACTACTAAGGCTCACAACATTCACATTACATTCTCGTAGACAAATGAAAAGCGATGGTCACTGGCTCTTCCACAGCCCACGAAGCCACTTGAACTCTCTTTCGCGCAGTCGCCGATCCGCAGGTCACTCAAATCGAGGCTCCATTAGATTAGTATCCACATTACATTATAAGGGGAGAATTTGAAAGAGCATACAATATCGCTTGACAGAGACGGTCTAAAGTTTTATCGTAGTACGTAGTAGTGCAAAGTAAGTCGAATTCCAAGTATAGAGATGAATCAGGATTTCGAGACAAAATGAGAGGACTCTTCATTTCTCAGGATCGGTGATAAAGTCGTAGTCGGAATATTTACGAACATTATTAGCTGGTATTGGTTTTTTCCGACACATCCAGGCTTGTAGGATATCCTGCAGAGTGAATCAATATTCGAGAACCAAATAACCCGAGAACAATAGTGTCACTCACCTTTGTACTTCCGAACACAAGACCATTCAAGACCGGCACTGTTCATGAAGGAGAGTAACTCTTCGTACCCAATCCATGACATGAGGTTCAGGACACTTACAAAATGAGAGTATCAAGCTGCAAGTCGTCACCGTATTGTTGATCCGAGCGATGTTATATGAGTGGACTCTAAGAGATCATTAGAGCCCGAGACGTTTATGCGGTCAATGAAACCACATACCCAATTCCAGTAGCCGAGACGACGGTAAAGACTACCAAACGAATGAAAGAGGAGATGGATATAGTTGCGTTGTCCGGGAGCTCTTTTCGCGGGAACATGACTGAAAGACGGTGGAATAAAATCGCAATGTACGCTAAACGACGGTTTAAACATTGAATCCACCCAAAAATTGAACCACTGACCCTCCAATAAGAAGAGAATGATCGCGGATACTAAGATTATAATTCCAGTCGTTAAATGCCTGAGATCATTAGTAGACCCCCATGTAGAATTGATTTCACTCACAATGCACGGCTGTTGATTGAGCAGAATAAATGGCTTGGATCCACAATCACCATTGACGAGTGTGGGACAATCTACACCATAGAACGGTTACGATTCGCTCGGAGTCGAGGTTTGTCTCGAGCGTACCAGTTGCGCCAACGAAAAAATAACGACAAAGATAATCCATGGAAAGAAAGCGAGCTAATATGATGATGAGAAAAATCATTGACATAAAAGTTTGGAGAGTGATACAAAGTTAGCGAGTTTATTATTGACGTCTGCCTCATGTTTGCTTGTTGTAGGCATTTGAAGAGCGAACTTGTGACAATCAACAATAGTCAGGCCAACATACTGAAAGAGGCCTTACATCGATAGTGAAACAAGTCGATGCAATGATGCAGCTGATGATTATAAGTTAAGTATTCAAGAGACGATGTCTATCGTTCAAGGCTTACACGACAGTCGTTGATGTCGTAAATGCTGCTTGAAAAATGCATAGCCCAAAGGGTGGTTCCGACTCCATCTGGCGTCCCATGAGGAGAAGATACGAGACTGAGTAAAGGATCCATGAAATGATTAGGCTGAACCAGCTCTTGGTTCGTTTGATGTGAGGTAGTAAGATTGCTGGTATTAGAACTGCAGCATTCACCACGACGCCAAGTAAAGTGAACACGTTAAAAATGACAATTTTGATATGCAGTTGAGGGTCCTCGAGCACGATATCTTGCATCGGTCTTGAAAACAGATTGGACTCTAAAGTCATATCGAAGACCAAAGTCAGCGCCTTAAAATTTCACACTTCCATTATATATATACTTCGTTCGGTTCCCAGCAGTGCACATGTCCAGACAAGTGACCTCGGTGGACTAGATTGGACCCCAAGGCAGAACGCTCGAACCGAAAATTTCCCACTCCAAGGGCCATACCTTACTCAATTTTCTTGAAAGATTAGGCAGGTCATAACGAAAAATATACGAATTTCTATACTTTTACCTTAGCTCCATTTCGAGGTCTTGGGCAGCTGGTCGGTATAAAAACAGGTCCAAATCCTCACAAGTTGGATGCAGTAATGAGACACTCACTGTTTCTACAGGCGTTATAGGACGATTAATCCGTGCTTTTGTGGGAGTCACATCTCCTTAGCTGGCTGTTGAGAACTTAGGTTCCACTGTTTCCTCTGCTTGGCATTCAAATGGGGAATCATAATTGCACGCCAACAGCTCAGAAAGAGTGCCAAAATAGATGGATCTTGGGCCACGATCACCTGAAGATGCCTCCGCTTTAAGAAACGGACGAAAATTGAGTGAGGAACGTGACCCTGATTTTTGAGCCAGACGTCTTCATTTCCTTCGAGGCCCGGCGATCCGGAGGGTTCTTGATGGCCATGAGATAGAGTTAGACAAATCGTCCCTCCCCTGGTCACTTGGCTGGACATACATGTGCACTGCTAGAATAGAAGCTCCCCTATGCACTGAAACTTAAGCAACCGATGAAAATTGAGTGAATGGTTCTTGTTTGGTGATAGATTGTGAAGGGAGGACCACGTGCCTCGGTTTGATTTTTGACGCCACGGGCTCGTCGTCGACCAGAGCCACAATGCTTCCAACGCGCCTTTTCCGCAACGTCGGCATCCCACCCGCCCTCCGCAGCTTGGTTACGCCACATCCTTCCCTTCCATCCACCCTTTCCGTCCAACTACGCTTCCGCCTCGGCGTTGTAAACCCTTACTCAACCACAGCTCCTCCTCCGTCATCTTCTGCTCCTTCGTCTTCAAAAACAGATCTGCCACCGCCCAATTCTCCTGCATCATCGGCACCTGCAACGACTGCCTCTCAACCTCTTCCAGAGCGCATCGAGCCACGCCTTTCCATGACGTTCACATGCACTGTTTCAGGCTGCGGCGAACGCTCAACACACGAGTTTACAAAACGTGCGTATGAGCGCGGTATTGTGCTCGTACAGTGCCCCAAGTGCAAAAATCGGTACGTTGTCTTTTTCTTTTCATTCATTATCCTCACTCAATGGGTCGAGAATGCAGGCATCTCATTGCGGACCACCTTGGATGGTTCAAAGAAAGCACTGAAGATGGAAAACTCAAGACTGTTGAAGACATACTGCGTGCGCGCGGGGAGACTGTCCGTCACGGCAGAATCGACGCTGGTGGCGTGGTCGAGTACGCTGATTAAAGCGTACTCATTGCGTCCCACCGTCGGAAGTGCTAAGACGAGAAACTCCCCTCGAATATAATACTATACCAGAGTACGTCCCACAATACATAGATATTCGAGGTCCTGACGCTTACAGTGTTTATAGGTCCTGCCACGTAACCAAGCTATGATATAACTTAATGTAATACTAGGAGATGCATCTAATTCGGTTAATTCCTCGTTAAAGATATGTTGGTGGGATGGAGCCGGTTATCCACCGTAAAAGGGAATGCATGGCCAGCACATTTTCAGGATTCACTTGGGTCCTCTTCGGGTACTATTTTGTGGTTCACGAGGAGTTTGCGGAGTTCTCCAGATTGGTGCACTGTGCGGTGGTGAAATAGTGTGTGAGTCATGTAGCGTAGGGAGAGTAGAACGTATAAAATAAAACCACGACTCACTTGCTAGCAAAATATCACACCCTCCCAAAAACTCTCCGTTCACATATATTTGCGGAATAGTCGGCCACTCTCTGTAATGAGGTTTGAATCACTATTCGGACACTAGGAAATAAAAAAAAACGCACGAAAACTCCTTAATCCCGCTCCTCAGCTCCGGGTCCGACAACACATTGTAAGTCTTCATCTTGTCTTCAGGAACATCATGAATGTCCAAAACTTGCACTACTGCTCGTGAGAAGCCGCATTCTGGAGCAAGAGGTGTGCCCTTCATAAAGACCACGACAGGCTGCTGATTAATAGCCTTTTGAATTGCATCGCGTGTTTCGGTGCTGAGGTGTCGTTGCGCAAAGGGCGCTGCTGAGCGGATGATAGAATACTATGCATAGTGAAGTGAAAAAATCTCATTTAGATAGAAAAGTTTGGAGCTTACAGAGGAACGCAGAGCTGTGCGGAACATGGTCACGGATGGAGGAGAGTGGCTGGAAATTCACACTTCATGTTTGAATGACTAAGCAATCAGCATGGCTTCGTCATTAACGTTTTAACATTGACACAGATTCAGATATGCAACGAGATACATGTGGTATGAACTAGAAATATAATCAATCAATACACAAGGGCCACGACCAAAGGTTCAACGTTCAATCCCAGCGTGCCCCGACACGCCTTCCTGCTTCAATACAGTCTCCAACACTCACACCCCCGACTCCCGCGCCTACAACCTCCAATCTTCCACGCCACGCACCCCTCCCATCTTTCTCCTCCAAAACATCCCGTAACTCCTTCATGCGGTCCAAATGTCCCACTCTAGGCGTTGGTATACAGCTCGCATGCCGCCACACCCGAGTCGCGATGGGGTCCGGGAGGGGCTGCTGCAGCGATTCTGCAAGGTGCGCAAGTACACTAGAAATAAGGTCGTAGTCTGTCTCTGGGAGTGGCGAGCGGTATGGCCCTCCCAGCATGACAGTTAGTTTGGTGTATTCACTTTCGCCTTCGGACTTGAAAGGGAGGGCACAAGAGTCGAATACGGTCCCGAGGATGCCTAGCCGGATAGGGACGTCCGTGGGTGCTGGATACCCTCTTCGAGGACGTGGTACAAGGTAGCCGAACCCTGGAGGGTGGATTGTGTTTGGCGGCTCAGCGAACACGAAAGTGATGACAGTAACTGAGGATGACGGATTTGCCGTCAAATGAGGGAGAGTGCGAGCATATGAACCCACTGGAGGAAGGATATCATTGAGGAGTGGAAGCGGAAGCGAGGATACAATGTGCGTTGGTTTCAAGGTCTGGTGTGTCGTATCAATCTGAGGTAGTAGCAAATTACCGGCTGCCTATTATATGGAAGTGTAGAACTTACAGATAAGGAAGAGTCTTCGTCTTCACACATCTCAACTTTCTTTACATCTTCTCCGAAACGGAGTTCCACGTTCGATGTGGCTGCCAGAGCTTTTGCCAGCGCGTCAGTCAGAGTTTGGAGCCCTCCCCGGAAAGAGTACACAGAGACGCCACGCATCAGCTGTTCAACGTCTCCCAAGTCATATGCTTGGCTTGTCTGTAGATGTTGACCTTTCTTGCCCTTGCCCGTGCCCAAACCCAAGATTTCCTTTAGTATGCCGAAGACAACACGCCCATTTCCTTTTTCTTCCAATTCATACAATGAAGGAAATGCGGACCGAACGCTGAGTTCACGAGAATCTGCCGCGTACACTCCATGGCAGAGAGCGCTGCCCAGTACACGCGCAACCTCAGGGCCAAATCGACGAGACAGAAAGCAGTCAAGAGATTCGTCCTGATGGATGCGCTTGGATCCGTCAACGTTTCTATATTGCGTTGGACTTCTGTTCGGCTTTCTTAGTGGCTCGGTCAGAATGGCAGAAAGGAGTAAATTGCGTAATGGAGATCGGAGGAAGCCAAACACAGATGTTGGTATATCGGTCAGACCTTGTTGCACATCGGGCAAATATAAATAACGGTTTCTCGCAGCAGGGGAGGAACGAGGTGTCATAAGGAGTTCTGATTTGAGACATAGTAGATTGACCTGAGCAATTGATGTTAGAGAGGCAAATAATAACATTTGACCAAGGCAAGTGGGCGTTACTTACAAGCTCTAGTACACTCTTTGAATTGGGCCTCAAGGTTCGCGGTCCAGCTTCAACCGTCAATGAGGTTGACGTGTCGTCATTTGTGCCTAGCTGCACCTGTTCGCTGCGAACCCAGCCTCCAGGCCTGTTCTGTTTCTCAAGGAGTGTGATTCGAGTAGACGGGAAACGTCGAGAGAGATGAAATGCAGATGAGAGCCCTGTAAGACCACCACCAAGGATTGCGATGTGTCGTGGTGGCATACAGAGAACATTATCATTGCGTCGTGGTTTGATGTCTTCTTCCGAATTCCGAATCCAGGGGTTCAATCGATGCCATGGTGTCGAAGATTGCGACAACGTCAACACACCTCGTTATCGTGTATACGTAGATTCGGTGTCATCGGTTCGTCAGTCACTATAAGACTTCCCTCTGAATTCCTCCGTTGTCGTCATTCTTTATCTTTTATCATTCATTCAAGTCTTATACTTGTCTCACTCTATAGGGTACCTTAGGTTCGAGTCGTCTTTCGCCTCAGGTATTATGCTTTTACCTACTCTCTCACTTGTAAAATAATTGTCGTCTTTCGCCTTCGAACCTCAGATTAAATTAGTATTGTGTGTGTAATACTGTACTATGTTTCGTCACTTGGTTCCCCTGAAAAAGACTGAGTACTTCACTGCTGGATTCCACACTAAGATGCCCATAGTCACAGATTGTCTGTATTTTCCAAAGCCATAGATTCGTGACGAGACGAAAGCAGCATCTCTGCGTCTCTATAACATGCAGCCTTTCATGTATCATATCTTTGATATGTACGATCGAAGGCTTGTTTTGGGTACTGTCATTTCATCGAAGACGGGGGCCAGTAGGGGCGTCTTGACTTCATGGTTGATCCTAGTTCTGATGCCAAGCATTACACATCTTAATATACCGTCATACACATAGGTGTTCGAGGTGTCGACTAGTACAAATGTGATTATATTGAGGACGTCTGTTATAGGCCCCTGTCCGTCCGCGTCGTAACCAGACTTCAGCGAATCGCGTGCATGATATTTTGGGAGGAAGATATTTATCAATGCAACACTGTTTTTGAAGCACAGTCATGGGCAGTGCGTGAAGATTGAGCGTTGATCGTTGTAACGTCGGACTAGACTGAGAATAGATGAAGGCAAAATTACGATGCTTTAATATCGAATGACAGACTTATATTAGACTGCTCGGCGCGCTCATAACATACCAATTCAACCCTGAGAAATGTTCTCCTGTGATGAACTAAGATTCTATGTTCCGTCGCCGCGCCTCAGCCGATTGAATTTCGGCAGCATTTCTCGTAGGTATTCCCCATGCTTTCTCCTCAAATCTGCCTCCTGTACCTTTCCTCTACCGCTCCAAGTTCTTCTCTCCGCAGCAGGTCCATATACAACAGTATAGTTGTCAAGAACCTCATCCTCTGTCGGAACAACAAGGCACCCTGCCCCAATTACACAATAAGAACCAAGTCGGACAGTATGGTGAACGCGCGCGCGCGTTGAGATTGTATTGAAATTCCCTATCGTAGGAGCCTCAATTCCTGAATCCCCTGTCAGTACTCCAGCACATTCCAGTTGACAATACATTACGCACGACATCCGATCTCAAAGAGATTGTCGTCACCAATCCGCATTACCTCCTTTCTCCTGCAGCAAGAAGTTGAGGCATTGAAAGCTTTCACAAGTCGCGTGTGTGCATACCTATTAACGATAATAGAACTCTCCTCAATTATACATCCACTCCCTATGACAATTGGTCCAGCAATGGCAAATATAGTTGCTTTTGGATGCACAATAGACCCTTGAATTGCGATGAGTTGTGAGTTACAACTTGATAGCTCAGCGGTCATACCAGCTCCAATGGTGATATCACCTTTCAACTCGACATCCTGGCAAACGACTGCCCTTGAATGAATGGTAAATCTATCGCGACTAATACCAACCGTTTTGACCTTTGACTCTAGAATTGGACGGTGTGAAGAGAACTCACATTGGCGGCATAAGTACTTCAATATGTGCGCCCTCGGAACCTGAGGATCAACGAACAACACGATTCATGAACTTAGTGGTTATGATTGGGCCAAGCCTTTGACAAGTTGTTTTCAATCTCAAAATTTGCGCATGTTGAGACACAACTTCGTTGCTTTGAAGATAGATGAACTTGTAAAGAAAATCATTTTTTGCGAAGAACATAGAACTGCAAAGCAGAATGGCATCATATGAATTTCACAATAAAACAGGCAGTGGTGCATTACTTGGCATCTACAAAGACAAAATCATGAGTGGAAGCTATTGCCAGCTCGTCACGTGAAACGTTTTAGCCGAAGTTTTAGCGCATAATCGATGGGCGAGGCGACCTGTATTTTCTCGAGGCGCGGCGTAGCGACGGCTAAACAATAGTATGTACTGAAATGCAGCTAGAATTGGATAATGGTAATCTGGGAGTGGTGGGAGGGTGCGCGAAAAACAAAGTGACTGAATGAATCAAATAACAGGGCCAGAAATTAGGTTGGCGAAAGAAGGCTGGCCTGACGGTCACTAGGCACGAGAGAGAGGCAGGGCGTGGTCCTTTGAGTGAGGTGGCTGTGTCAGCGATGTGCAATAAAATGTTTCCTCACGACATTTATTTCCCATCTAGCGAACTTAAACACCAGTCCCTTGTGATAACTTGTCCCCACCCGTTTCTCATGTCCTGCGACTAGGTTAGCCATGTAGTTCAGTAGACGCAATTATGACGCTTCAAAACAGGCGTGTATGTTGTAGAAATAAAAAAGATATTCACTGAGTGGTATTACGCTCATAAGAATCTAAGGATATAGCTACTTGCAAAGGGCTCATCTAATTCTAATGTACATCAAGTCATGTCAAACTCGATTTTTCGAACCCTTTAAGGGATCATCCATTTTTCTAGTCTTGATGCCCTTCTTCACCTTGAACCGCAAACCATGACGGACGTCCACGCTCATGTCTTCATCATAGAAGAGAGCCTTTTCTTCGGCAGATAGGGATGTGATCAAACTATTTGCAAATCCATAACCCAAATCTTCTCCTTATCGAACTAATTCCTCGTCACTAACCGGAGTTCTGAAGCGATGCCATATTCCACCGGCTGTGATAGTGGGATGTACAGGATCATCGTTTGGCCCTTTATAGTAAGCTCCAGCGTGAAGTAGATAGCGTATGTCTCTGTGAAAATTCATCTTAACACTTGGATCATTCCATCGTTCTTGCAAAGGGAGGTCAGCAGTCCTAAACGAAGCGCAACCCCAGTCGATTAAGACAGGGAAGTGATTAGGTTCTTGGAGGATGATATTACCGACATGGACATCGCAGTGTAGAATACCATAGCGGCGAAGCCGCCGCCCGAGCTCAAGGACACGCTGGGAGATAATCTCGGCCTCCTCGAGCGTGATATTGATGCCGGGCCTATATCTTGCCATTGATCTACCAGGAATATACTCGAATAGAAGACCATCAATGTGACTTAGAGATGGATGAGTAGCTGTCGTGTCGATTTTTGTGGTACCGAAAAAAAGAGGAATTAACCCAGACGCCTGGGCCTCCTTTAAACGACCATATGCTTCGCGTTCCTTAATATGCGAAGCATTTAATGTTTGCCATGACATAAATATCTGCATCCATGGCAAGTACTCTTCCGCCTCCTCCTCCTCCTCACTGAGCTCGAAGGTTGCTCCACGATGACTAATGTTTGATTGATAATCCTTTTCTCTTTCGATATTCCAGGATTCATCGACTCGACGGTCTGCCAGTTTTAGTACAAAATGGTCAGGAAGTCCTATACTGCACCCACTTCTCTGTGCATCAACCAGGAGGGCAACAGAGTTGGTGAATGGAGTAAACGCCTTAACAATTTTCACTTCTGCTGATCTGCTACCTGCAAGGATGAGCAAAAGGCGATGGCCAGGCTGATAGACGTCAGTAGAAGACCTTGTCAAATTAATACAAAGCGTACAGATGAGAAAGTGAAAATGCTTACTTGAACCAAATATTCTGCGAAGTGGTCGATAGCATACGTGCAGCTTGTTTTATACACTGCGTTGTTACAATGAGAGGAGTGGAGAAATGAAGAGAGGAGTCTCAGGTCACATACAGAAATTGTCTGTAACACCATGGAAAGAACTGAGAATTCTATTGATACCAGGGTGGAATAGTAAATTAAGGCTCCGGTCCTTGAGCCTCGATTGTCTGGGATACAAGTACTTACTATCTATTGTTTTATGAGTCAGGGATGGCGCATGCGCCGCTACGATGGTATTATCAGAGGAAGTGTGTACCTAAGAAAATCATGCCTAACTAGGCGTGGAATACTGATTATATTCCATGATTAATTAGGCGTGATAAAGCGGCAGCTACAGGTGCTGAGGTCTCTCATCCTTCCTGCGAGTCGATGCCCTCCAGATCATACTTCCATTCCATGTCTTTGCAAGTGGCGGTCCCGTATTTGAAATAGGCTTGACGATCATGGAGGCAAATGCAGGCCAGATTGGCTTTGGTGATGTGACGATGGTTATGAAGGATGTGGCCGTACTCTCGATTGCGTATTTGCATGAGGCCCTTGTTCAGCAATGCATCGATGTCATCGGCGGATGCGTCTTTCGGTGTATCTTTCAACTCCAGGAGAATGGCCGTCGGGTTGTCATTGCGGAAAAATAACAAGTCGAACCGATCACGTCCACTTTCGATGTTTGAGTGAACGCTCCAATGACGGTCCTGCATCTCAACGGTCATACATAAAGCATAGACGTGATATAAGTCTTCGCGAGCTTTGGTGATGTCGAATTGTGATAAATTGTCGAGATACTTTCTCAGCAACTTCTCGAAATGCTCTCTGTCTCCACGGTGGATGTAGTCAATGAGCTTATCTGTGCCGGGAAGACCCTCCGTGAACGGTTGGGCGAACCATTCCATCCAGATTGTGTAGACCTCGTAGTTGGGTATAAACAACGTTGCTTCTCGAGTTTGGCCTGTGCCTGGTTCCACAGCAAGATATCCGGCATGAACCATGAGTGCCCAAAAGATTGCGGGTCTGATGTCTCGGTCGAGCATGGTATGAGAGATGCACGCCTCTGGATCGAGAAGGACACGCAGTTGGCGAGGATTATCCTTCTCCTCATCCGATTTGATAAGGCCACGGCAGGCATCAAAGACGACATCACAATCAACGTTAAACCAGAGAGCCCGATGGAGCATCTTGTCGATGCCTATGAAAAAAAAACCAAAAGAGCAATGAGATAATGATGAGATACAGCTTTTCGGAAGACATGCCCGAGAGAGCCCAGTATTTGTTTACACGTGCATTCGCAATCGAATTTGTGACCGACCAAGGATTGTATATTGTAGTTCCATTCGCTCCAATGAGATAGCCATTGAAACATTTTTCAAGCAGCGTGGGCCACGAATCTGATTCAACCAAATCGGCGATTCTTGCAACAGTACTGCGGAAAGTGACATCGATGGCCGGCCTTTTCGTTGAATTTGAGCAAAGTTGCATGACCTCTTTGCAGGTAAACCCGAAGGACTCATCGTATACGTCGTTTCTGCTTTTGATCATCGTCCTAAGCTGTGCAATGTTTACGCCTGCCAGCAATCCGCAGTAAGAGACAGGAAGGACGCCAACGCAAAGCGCTTTCCGCAAGTGAGGATTGCTCTAGTGTTTCTTTCTTTCAGCTGAACAGAATCTTTGGAAGCAAGAGTCAATATGACCTACCTTCAACAACGAAGTGAAGAAAACCCTTGAGGGGCCCTGGGCAACTTCAGAAAATTTTCGGTCGTACAACAGTTGTTGAGGGTAATCGTAGTCGTCGATAAGAATGATGAATGATTGGCCAATGTACGTCTTGACCTCGTTCAACATCTCTTCGACCAATCCTGGGAGGGTGCAGCCCTCCCTATTTTCGAATGTCTTATCAATTTTGTGCACGACTTCTGGCGGACATGCTGGTAGAACGCTCTGCTTGAGCTGGTCATAGAAGGTTGATAAGAGGGCCATTCTATATTCCTCAAGATTGTTAGCGTCCAGATCTTTTAGGCATAGGAGGAGTACGGGATATTTGCCCATATGTTCCATACAGTCTGGGCAGTCTGCTATTTTCATCCGGGAGAACAAATCATGACGTTTACGAGCTTGCTCAACGTCTGGTATAACTTCGAAGAAATGTCTGAACAAAGACAATATTAGAAACAACAAGCAGATAATTAAATATGAGAGCTTACTTCAGCATGCTTAAACCCAGAGATTTGCCGAAGCGACGAGGCCTGAGGACGACTGACACGTAACACGGATCACTGTGCCAGAAATCGTGGACGAGCCACGATTTATCGACAGTTTTGAATTGACCGACCAGCTCAACAAAGTCGTCTGTTCCCGGCCAGATGTCATTCTTTTCGTTTAGCAAATGTGGGGAGTTTCGAGAAGGGTGCGGAGCAGTTTGTTGTGATGACACATTCATCTGTGATGGTCTCTGTGGGGAAGACGATCCTAGCCTCCTCCTTTTATTGGAGGGAAAATTGTGAGGTGAAGTAGACGTACAATGTTGAAAGACTGGCAGTACCGTACCAGAGCCTCCTCTAGTAAATGTTTGTTCTAATGGGACAGGTAGTTGTCGATGTCGTCTGACTACGGAATATCACTGCAAAATATGGTCATTGATGATTCATTCATGACGTATGTTATCTCTCGGCGTAAAGGCGGGTTCCGGAGGTAAGGAGCCTTTTCGGAGGCCTATGCGCAACAAGCACCGACACGGGCGGCTTGAGCAGCCAGTCCGGCGAGGTCCGCATCCTTCATCTACGAACTTTGTGCGTAGACAATTTCTTCGGCGTCGAATATCTTGTTGAACACGAGAAGAAGAAGGCGCCAAAAGCGGCAGCATACGCGTAACGATGGCAAGAGCATCCTCCAGCATTGCAGGTGGTGGTGGTGGACATCTCACATCTCCTCAGAGTGCCGGCGGTGATGGTCTCGGTGATGGTGGCGACAAAAGTTGGGTGACGCGACACCCATGCACGATGCTGCAAGTCAGAGCTTTGCTTATTATGGAGTCGGACCGTCTTTCTGATGATATTCCAAACAAGTCTCATCGGACCCATTTATGTCGGCAATTTTGATTCAGCGCCATCATCGAGGGTTGAGCGTATGGATTACCGGGCAACGACTCAAGTTGAGCAGTAAGAACATTAGCAGACAATCGTCGCTGGCTTGCCAACAACAGCAGAAAAACACGAATGTTATCATGAAATCTTGGACCACTGCTCAAGCTCACCTTTCGGATTTCCGTACGGTTGCCAGGCAGGTCTTTACAATAAGTAGACTACAATAATTTATATTTGTATCAACTCAGAAAAAAAAACATGTATCTGATACGTTTCATCACTATTGCAGTGCTGCTTGCTAGCAAAAATGATCCACACAACATTCAGGGGGAAGAAACAGCCTCGACAGCCCTGAGAAAATATACAAAACCCATCCATACTCCTCCACACGTTTCCCGTTGACCTGGCCGGGCGCACAAAAGGCATGGCACACGACCATGTTCCAGATTTAGATATACCGCAACGAGCGCACTGTAAAATGATGCATATGACGGAAATAGGTAGATCGTGAAATTCGTGGGATTCTCCGGGTTTCCCTACTATCACTCTATATTCCAGCCCCAGATCGAGTCGAGGAGCTCCATCAGACTGGACACTCCAATGCATAACATCAGACAGGCGGCATGGAACTGGGAAGGAACTACTCCGCCCGTGACCGTGAGGTCCCACGGTAATGTGGCCTACTCTTGTCCTGCGTGGCGCCGCGCGACGTAAAGCCGACGGAGCGGTTTTTGACAGACACGAGGGGAAGAACCGTAATTTTAGGTCGTGACACTGGTCGTAGTGCAGCAGCCTCAACGCTTCATGCCGAGATACACTTCAGGACCAGAGACTTTGCTCCACCGCGAGGACGCAATCGGACCATAACGCGCTACGGCATGTAATGGAGGGGCCGGGGCGTGCTTTGGGATAGGTGGAGGGAGAGGCCGCATATTCGCTTGCGGGGGAGGATGCTGAGCCTGGGAATGGGAAGCCGCAGTGAGACGCTGTTTCCATGCATTACGAATAGCGATTGAGCGTGAAAGAAGCTGGCAGGGTTCAATGAATCAGAGCTAGAGGAATAAGATGAGTTGGACTTACAGCATCCTTCTCGACACCATCAACGATACTTTGTATGATATTTTCAACGACATTCTTATGATTTCCTTGCGGCTTGTCGTCTCGGAAACGCATCATGCGCCAATGCGATACGACGGGGTCCCAGTGCACTTCAACTACTCGATCATCGACTTGCTCGCGAGATAGCTTCAACCTATGAAAGCGGCAGATCAATACGAGAACACAACAATAGCCACCACCGAAGTGATACAGGCGCTAGCAGGGAAGATGAACGTACTTGTGCCACTCCTCATCATCTACATACATCTCATCGTATAATTCGTACTTTGAAACTCCACGTTCGTCACCACACCACACGTGTAGAAGGAACACAGGCTTTCCATGGAAATCAGGCTTCTCTGGTTGATTGCGGAGAGGAGGAAAACGCAGTTCAAGCTTAAAGTCGATCGAGTTTTCCGATGGAGGCTTCCATTTCATGCTCGAGGAAAGTAAGCACGTAAGGACATGAAAGATCGAAGGGGTAAGGACGTACATATTATGGTCTGTGCCTGGGGTATAGGGCGTGTTAACGCAGGTATAGATGAGACCATCGTTTCCGTGCTGTAGAGCCGGGATGTCGACGGCAAAGACCTTATCAACGTGGTATGAGAAGTTGATCTCCTTGACTTTGATGCTACAAACAGAATATTAGGAAGGGAAAGACGTTGACGATTCAAAACCTACTCGAAAGGCTGAGATTTAGCCATGTGAGGGTGGTCCTCCAACATTTTAGCATATGGTTTGTAGAACCATTCCTGAAGTCTCTAGTGCTTACAGATGAGTGCCGATTCGGAGGAAAGTACACAAAAAACGCACTCCATATCGTTTATCCAGAGGTCGCGACATGACATTCGCCTCATCCACTACCAAACAATCAAAAGCCAGGAAGCGCAAAATTTGCTACAAACGCGTCAAAGAAGCGCGTATACCAAAAGATGTGGTGCCCGTACCTCCTTTGTTCGCGGATTCACGTCAATGACAAGCTCGCCATCAATAAGCGTATCACGCAATGGTACCATAGGATTCTCATGGTGCGGGAAGAATATGCCACTAATCAGGTGGTAGGTATTGTGACGGTCGATCTTCAAAAAACTCTCTTGTCAACATTCTTACGGGCCACGCAGATGGCTTGACGTGGGTGCGCACCAAAAAAAGCGACTGATCTCCAGAAACGAGATTGGTGTTGATTAAGAATAGGACGCGGACACCATCAGATTTTTCACAGACCCAGTAGCTAATCCGTGTGATTAGCTGGATAGAAAGGGCTTGTCAGGGCAGTTTGGCGTACTCTGCACTTTCCAATTTATCGAGATCTCTAGTGCCGAAACTCACGGGCTGACTGCCAGGAAACCTGCACATCAGGTGAGCACCGTCGGCGATAATAAGAGAAAATAACTACCTGGGCCGGTCCATATGACATATCTTGGCGACATGGGCTTTCAGCCAGTTTTCTTGATCAGAATTACGCGGTACGAGGTTGCCTGGTATGTCTGGAATGAGGGGCATAACCAAACGCGACAAGGGAGAGTGGTTGAAAGAATTAAATAATTGCACAGCCTTAAGTAAGCATGCTCGGAAAAAGTTCTCTCAAAAGTCTCATCTCATCTCACATAAATAGGCACGATAATATTCGAATAGAAAAAGATAGTCGTTCAACTCCCTACACGAGATTAATAGAGTGGAAAGACTATGTGAATGATATGGCACGAAGCACCGCATTCATCGGTCCTCTGCCCATTCCTGCAAAGAAAAAAACACTTAGACAAAGTTATCAGCGATCGAACAAAGAGCTTGTCTTACGTTCTCCTTCCTAATTTGGGCCTGTGGAAAAGTAAGAGCGAATGAGACAGCTGGTACTAGCGAATGTCAGGGATACCCACCTCCTCCTCCGGTGTGAAGTCATTGACGATGTTGAAAAGCTTGCGGATTTCTTCAGGCGTCTTTCCCTTGATCATGTTGGCGACGGTCTTGCAACCAACATCACTGTAAGTGGAGTCACATGAACCTGTTTCAAACGGTGCGGACGGAGCACGAAACATACAGCAGAGGCTTGATATCGAGGTAGTTAGCAGCAAGGATGATCTCAAAGAGCATCTCCTGGTCGACAGTAATGAATTTCTGATCCCATTCGCTGATATCTGTTGTGCGCTTGCGTGTTTCATCCTGGTTTGAGTCTGCATCTGCGGCAGGTAGAGGCTCGCCGCGGTGATGCTCACAGTATTCGAGGACCTGAGTCATCGTGAGTCAAGTAGATTGGGGTCCGGAAGAGAACAAACTTTTTTCAAGACGCTGGAAGATACGTTGGGCAAGGGAATCGGCTGATCTGACTCGCCAACATCTGTATTGGGTGGATTCAGTTTGGAGGGAGGTCCATGTGATCGAGACACCGACCCTCGAGCATATTCTTGATGAGAACGGAGCGCTCGACGACATCCTTATCAGCGGTGAATTGCTCGTTGTCAGAGGTGACGAGAAGGACCATTGCGGCTTGGAAAAGGTAGGAACAGACAAGTGTGGCGTTAGAATAGAGTAAGTGTTGTAGCCTGTAAGTATATGATTGGGAGATATAATATTAGACCCCCGCTTCGGTGATGGCCGAAGGTCCACCAATTTCTGTGTCTTTAGTCTCTTTTGTCAGAAGGGGTATTGTCTCTTCCATCATGTCCTTTTTTTCTCGATGTTCTAGCGCCGCTAGAAGCCCCTTTTCTATTCTTGGTACTATTGTTAATATAAAATTGTCTTGTATCTAACTCATCCATTAACTCCAGGGGCTATTCGTACTGCTACAAAGCGTGCAGGAGGAACCGTACACAACCACGGAGGATCCCCCGGCAAACGGTTGGGAGTCAAGAAATTCTCCGGTACATTCGGTTTTCCTTTCTTTACTGGGCTAATGGTCTCCTCCAACAGATCAACCCGTGATACCAGGAAACATCATAGTACGGCAGCGAGGGACACTATTCCATCCTGGACAGCATGTAATTCTCATTTTGTTCTCCCTTCACACTGTTATGTAACCAAGCCACACAGGTGAAAATGGGACGCGACCACACGATATACGCAGATGCTCCTGGGTTTGTGCGGTTTTACAAAGAAAAGTGGATGCGAGGGGAGCGACGGTTTGTCGGAGTGGTGCTAAATCGTGGAGAGGTGCTTCCGAGAGACGAGGCGGCGTTAGGGCGGAGTCGATACTGCGGGTTGGTGAACCTTCACAGCCCGACGCTACAGCCACGCCGTATTGTGGCAAAAAATTAATGTGATGTCCTCGATATAATTACTAATGAACTAATTGACTATGCCCCTCAGTTAAGACATGCTATCAGAGACAGTCCTGTCCTGTCTAAAAATAGTCACTTCTTAATCTCTCCTTCCCACCACCATGGACGACTTTGAGCTGACTATCACTGCACTCAAGCCGGCAGGTAATCTCAAATCGCTCTTTGATCATATTCTCTCTCTAATCTCGTATCAGCCCTACCGTCAGAAGAAATAATTCTCACTGCTGCAACCCGCCTGATCGAGTCAACAACCACTTGGAAACAAGGAAAGACATACCACACCAACGTCAAGACTTGTCACCGCCCGAAGGGCCCCGCCGACGGCGCTCCTTGGCATTGTCGTATTAGTGAGCACCCGCCGACAGAGGCGACATTCGACCAGTTCTGGGCCAAGTTAGGCGAAGACAAGGCGCTGAATGAGAAAGAGTCTGAATCTCATACCACTTGCCCGTGGCATGCAAATCTCCTAACGTATGAGATGTCCCCTTTCATATATAGGTTCATTCCGGAGATTAAGGAAGTCATCAAGCTCAAGGAGGTGTCTCCAACCGCATTGATTTGGGCACTCTACTATACATTTACTCCACCAGTGTCCCCGCGCGTCTTTACAGTCATCCAAATCCGCCATCTGGATACGGCATCCGCCAAGCGCAAAGGGTGGGAAGCCTAGTATCCCCAAGTGTTCTTTGATTGACATGTTGTTTGACATAGGATGATTGTCTCACTTCCAATCGACCTCAGCGGACCAGAGGACAAGAAGCTTGCGGCACTAGAACCTGAAGGCGTACGCGGTCGCTACGTCTCTGTCGAAACAATCACCGAACTCGATAATGGTCGCACCGAGTGGCGCATGGCGACTTCTAGTACCCCAGGCGGCATCATTCCATCCTTTGTCGTGGAGAGTTCCATGGACAGCAAGATCGCATCTGTACGTGTCAACCATTCTTCAGGGGATCCAAGCCTTACAAGTTTCTAGGACGTGCCTCATTTCATGACTTGGTTGCGTCAACTGCCGAAGTAAGAATTGACGTATACATGTAACATTACAAATGGGATACTGTCAGGAATATATAACCCCATACCCCTGACAATGGAAAGTATCTACACGTGTTGTTATGCGAGTTCAAGATATCGTTCGACTTGAGAGGATGCTCATTTCAGTAGTGCGCTCGAGGAAGTCAAGACAAATGTGTATAAACGAACCTTCCCAGTCGGTAACAGCCTTATTCCAAAGTCGCACCTCATGCTCCCTGGTTCCTCCGTAATGATCTACAAAGTCATTTCCAAACATACAGGACTCTCTAGCGATGCTTTCGGAACGCATCATGTGCTGCGTCGCTGCTTCTAATGACGTAGGCAGCATCTTGACCTAGAATCAAACATCGGCTCTTCTGCTCATCACCTTTATTAACTAAGTAAAGGGAAAACCCACCTTTCCCATCGATCTATCCTCTGCAGTCAAAAGTTTAATGGGCTTACACGGCAGCGCAAGCTTCTTCTCAATACCCCTCAGGCCAAGAAGGAAAATCGCGCTGAGGGCAAAATAGGGATTCATATCCGCGCCAGGTACGCGTATCTCAAGGCGTGTGGCGGAAGGTGGCACAGACGGTGGGGAGATGATGCGGATGGATGCGGCGCGCGAGTCATACCCGTAGGTAACTGCGTTGGGTGCCCAAAAGGCCTCACCACCTACGAGACGTTTGTAGCCATTTATTGTAGGAACGAGCTCAGAGGGGTTAGATTGGATGGGTTATAAAAAGAAGGCATCTTACCAGAGGCATTACTAGTCGATTAGTGAACATTGGTTTAGTCTTTGCGTTTCAAGATACCTGATAAAGCACAGACCATCTGCGATGCCATCGAGGATTCCCGCGAGGAACCACTCGCCCTCTTGACTGAGATATCGTGTATCTTCATACTGAGCGTCCTTTCGTCCATCTTTCCCATCAACTTCGGCGAGAGAAAACACGTTAGTACCCGTATTATCCCGTAGTGACACATGTACGTGTCTACATTTCCATGTTAGCACCACTCTACCATCTCGAGATATTACGACTCACCCACTGCATCCTGGGAGCTAGAGTGTGGTTGAACACAAGGAAATAAAGAGAAAAGACACAAGACAGCGTACATTTCCCCAGGGCTTAGCCATGAAACTGGGCATTACACCATGTTTCATACCGACGCTCTTAGTCAAGTACTTGAACAAGACGGCGTTGTCAGCCATTTCGAGGACGTTGGTGTATGCAAGGGCGGTTTCAAAGACACCAGGGCCCGTTTCGGTATCTCATGCGTACATTAGGGTTGTATCAGGACTTTGATTCGAACGAGCTTACGGTGCCCTTCAATGGGTATCCGGAACTGTCTGCCTAAGTCGAAGATGTCATTGAAGTACCCACTGTTGAGTTGCGTGCGCAGAAGAGAGTAACCGTGGTCTGTAAAGATCTTAATCAACAACTCATATGAGGAGAACGCGACGGACTCCCTGGGGTCAAAGGCGTCAGATTAGTAAATTTCTTGTCTACCACTGAAGTTGCAGTCTCTGATGAGAGGATAATGAGAGGTCGCCTTGATCAGCAAGACAATAAGATACCTTTGAAATTGAAGTACTAGGAACAGAACACGATCAGCACGACGACCCAACGGATACTTGTAGCAGACGGAACACCTCATACTCGACACCCGCGTAACATTCTCTGCCAATCTTCGCAGCCCCCTCTGATGCAAGCTTTGTGATTCCTCTTGGATCCACACTCAAAGGTTGCTTTGTATCCGGATCGAGGAAAGACACAAGGAAGAACGGGACATTGTCCTCCCAGGGAATACGGCGATAGGTGGATATGTCTATGCTTGCTATGACATCCCTGTACCCGTTCTGTTTGTTGGATATCAGAAGCTCACGCGTGTATACCGCGTCATGGATGTCCCAGCCACTGCCGTTGGTCGGCAGAGTAAATAGGTGATTCGTTGGATAGATACGCACAATATAACGCTGCAGAATCCAAATCCATCTGTTGAACCTGCGCTGAGAAACTTCTCCTTCGACTGTCGTGGTATTGATTAACTTTGAATGGTAAGTGATTAATGATCCATTCACCATGAACTTTCCCCGAAGCACGCCATCGACTGTGAGATTTGATAAACTATAGCTTCTGACATTGTATGCTCTAATTCATACCGTCAATTCCTGATCGCGACCGAGAGAACTTGAGCATGTGAATCTTCGTAAGTTGTCACTCCGGCATCCACTCACCAGCTACTTTAACCTTGGTATCTGATTCCAAGAGTTGTTTCAAATCTTGTAGAGATTTAGGAGCTGGGAGCTTCGCCATCAGGAGAGCTCAATTCTTCGTTCAGTAGTTCACTTAAGCACGGTCTGCCGAAAGGCCGGTGAAGATCTCCTTTCATGCTCCGCTGTAAATTTAAACGCCCGATCCCAAGAGTGATAAGATTAGTGTACGAGAGAAAGAATAAGAGAACAAATTGCCACAGGAGGCTTGCTCTGATCCTTAGGCTCAAGAATAACCAATATAGCCTTCTCCAATGCATTTGAGAGCATCAAACCAAATTATTGGGTGCAGGGAATGATATCCTTTGGCAAAACAATGTAAAAACACAGTAGAAATGATTCACTTGATTTCAAATAATGGTACTTGGTCTGATGCTCTTGAATGCATTGGAGAGGGCTATGTTGGTCATTCTTGAGTCTAAGAACCAGAGCAAGCTTCTTGTAGCCATAGGCTAGACACATCAATAGCAGGTCATGGCACCAGCTCTGGATATCTTGCCACATACAATCTAAACCTAGCACACATAATTTATTTATTTTACTATACCCAATGGTCATGCATGGCAAGTGACAATGATAATGCCAACTGTGGTTGAGTGTGCTAGATGTTATGCAGTACAATGCCATCTTTAGCACCTGGTGTGCATAGTATGCAAGGGGTTCTGACAGAGTTCTGGTGTGCTCAAGCTAATATGATAAGACAATGTGCTAGATAATAGTGCTCCTAATGCTACCTAGCAAACTGTAAGCTTCATAGTTTGAGCAAAGATATTGCAAAGAGAAAAAATAGCACAACAAAATGTGCCTGTAAGTGCTACTGTAAATGATGAAGACAATGTAGACAATGCTAGTGCCCAACTTAGTGACAAAGTCAGGTCAAGCTAGCACAATTTGAACATTGAGCATAACTGGATGCTAATAGGTTACAATTCGTTGCTATTTACATGTTAAATAGCTATCTTTTATACTACATGCTACTGTATTTTAGAAATGAGTCCATCTGCAGTGCTACCAATTAGTGCCTCTCCTCATGATTACAGCTAACAGCAACTTATTGACAGCAATCAGCAGCACATGGGTGATGGCAACCAATGGCATTACAGCCTATTGGCCACAGCAACTCTAAAACTACTTAAAATTCCAATAAGTCTGCTTACTTTTTAATATAAGTCTGATTGGCCAGGCTACTCCAGGGTATAGTCAGAAAATCCTCAACAGTTGCTGTAAGCACTAACTTCAGCATTAAACATTGTATCTCTTTCTGATAGGTTAAAATGCTGGATTTGAGTATATCTTGTTTTGTCATTATTACTTCTTTATACTTCTGATTGAGGTGCCTTGACAAATAGCAGCACCTAATGCTAACTCCTTTCAGAATTGATCAGGGTTTGGTCAGAGTCACTTTCCCATCATTGCACTAGTGCTATGAGTCCTGAGCTTCCTGAGTCCTTGAAGTCAATGAATAGTAGATGATGAGTGGCTAGTAAATAGTGGTTAAAACTGCTAAGTGAAGCTTGTATTGAGGAGCAACAGCTAGAGGTGTCCTGAGTCTAGGAAGGTCACTTGAGTCTCCAGACTGACAAGTGTCAGTAGGCCTATAGTGTTCCTTAATGCACTTAGCCTGAGTAGAAGCCTATCAATGGATCTGATCAGTGATAGCACTGGTGGCAGCTAGAATGACAATGTCAGGTTCTGCTGAGTCAGGGGCTTTTCTGAAAAGCAATGCCCTTACGGGGCAGACTTGATTTATATGTACTCAGGTGCCTGGAACTCTGGACTGTGCTCCAGAGTTCAAGATGCAAACAGGAGATTCCCAGAGTAAGGGACTTAGTCCAGGGATGTAACGAAGTTACAGGGATTGTGAGAGCTTAATGTTCACACTGCACAGAATCAGACCAGTCCGGTCTATTGACTATGTAGTACAGAACAAAAATAAGCTGCTTTGTAAGCAGCTGGTATAACTATATATATAATAATGTAAATAATATTATATTATAATAAATATAACATAATATTAGCTACTACTGTAAGTATAAGCTATGTGGTCAACGCCACATAGTGGACTATGCTACACACCCCCCAATCAGACCGAGCTACGGTCTCAAGATAATACAACGGTCAGGCCGTCGGTAAGTCAGAGACGGGGGCAATGGGGGAGTCCCCAGGCTCGCGGAATGGATCGGCAGTTGCGTTGTCCATGTCGTAGTCGAGGAGTTCATCCTCAGATGCGGGCTCATAGGAAGTGCCTGAGGGCCCTGCTACTGGCAGGGAGTCATCATAGTCCCGGAGGGGGGACAGTGTGAGATTGGGGTCAATGATCGACCCCAGGATAGGTGGTTGGGGATCAGGAAGATCCCCAGTGTCAGACGGGTACTGGCACGTCCAGATCTTGCAGGCATGAATGTCTTGCCCGATGAGGAGATACATCCCCTTGGTGAGCGCATCGTCGTAAGCACAACGACTGTTCTGCTGCTGGAGCATCAGGCGTTGTCGATTGCCAATGGTGGCCTCGTGCCACCCATCCCACTGAGCAATGGACTGGGGTGTACCATAATGGTCGAGGCGTTGCAGCCTCTCGTCGTCGATAGCGGCTGCCTTGTTGTAGAGCTGGCTGTCGCTGAAGAAGAGGTGGGCCAAGTAGGTGACCCCATAGGTATACGCATGGTCAGCCCAGCTGACTGGAATTTGATTGTGAAGAAGGACACGTAACGCGTCCAAAGTGGTGAATATGAAAGCTGATGCTTCCGGGATGTCCACAGCCTGAGCCTCAAAGTTAGGGTCGTCGGCTTGGAGGGGCACAAAGACTTGCCCCGTAGCCGCCTCGTACTCGGCCACGGCCTCTTTGTAGAGGCCTGGCCTTGCAAATACATAGGCCAGGTACTTGTGTACCGTGGTCTTGGAGGGGTAGCTGGTGCTGAGGGTGCGTACAAGCACAAACCCAAAGAGGCTGTGCCAATGAATGCGCATGGCACAGTCCATGGCCAGACCGGTCCATACGTTGGACGTTCCAGGACGTCCATAGAGGAGGGCATATGAGCCCAGGTAGTCCAAAGCAAACGGTTGCTTTGGATCAGGGGGAGTAAGGCCGACAAAGGCAATTCTCCCTCCCTCTTTGCGGCAATAGATCCACATTGGCACAATTATTTGTGAGATGTTCTCCCGCTCCTCTGGACTTGCGAAGGGTACCGCGATGGTCTTATACATGATCTTGTCAAGTAAGTGAGACATGGCTCTGTCTCGGGCAGTAGGGTGGCAATTTAGCGCCACCCGCTTGAATTCGTTGAGCAATAGATAGCCCAACTGATGCTGACAAATCAGCATAAACTGGTTGTTCACCAGTAAATGAAGCCTGCGGACTTCTCAAGGACTGCGGGGAAACCCACGAGGTGCCACTTGGTACACCTTACTGTTGTGGGGCGTCGACACGGCGTTGCCCTCTTTATCGGTCTCGAAGGACCTGGCTGCGCAGGCTTCTTGCCCGACGAAGATAGTATTGGTCACTAGCGACCAATAGAACTGGGGAGATAACCTCACGCCAAAGAATGAGTTCTGGTGCTCAACAGTGTGATCACGGTAGATCACAACACCGAGCGCATCAGGGATGCACCCAGTTTTGTCCTCGAGGAGGGCAGCTCCTCGCTTGGCGCTATCCTGCACCTGATGGTCCATCTTGGCCTGTCAATTGCTGTTGCGCCGTTCATGCACCATACGTTGTGCTGCCGTCTCGTGCGGCACAGGGGATTCCATGTGAGCCTCTTCAGGCTCCTCATACCAATCGTTATTGGAGGGCAGAGACAGCAGCCTCTCTGACACCGACTTATCAGGCCATGGGTCCATTGCCCACACACACCGCAGGAATCAGGCTGGCAGGCCCTCTACCCGTATTGTGGGTAAGAAGAGGATGTTAGCCCCTGGGGCCCCTTTCAGGGCATCCTTGGGGAAGTGCACGTTGACGTATGCATGCCCTTCTGGTTGCTTACCCCGACGATCCTTTCGGGGTTGTGAGGCCTTAGTCTCAGTGGGGTGTGTGCTCACGCCCCTGGAACTCTGCTCCCCAGAGTGCGTGGTGGAAACCACAGATAATGGTCGCAAAGATGCGACCTCAGATGCGCTGCTGGCAAGGCACTGGATGAGCCAGGGGGTGGCTGAAGCAGAGACATCTTCATAGGGAAGGATGTCCCGTTCTAGTCCAGCCTCCTGGCTGGGGGTGACAACACTCGACTGAATCAAGCGGGAGGGCGCGTCCTCCACTTCTTGCCAACACACCCTTTTGCTGGAGTCGGTGTCCCGACTCAGGGGTGTAGTCTGCCGCTTATAAGCGGCCGATAAGGCAAGGAGATCAGTTTTGCGCTGGACGCACATATGATCTATGTCATCTATCATCTGGCTAATGAGGACGACTGCCTCTGCATTGTGGAGGTATGATGACTCTGCAGGTACATTGTACCTGTTGTCTCCCAGGCATTGGAGAAGGGTAGCCAGGACTAAGTCCTGGTTGAGACTGGGCTCGACAGCCCATGCTTTTCCTTTGTCGCGTCGAGGACGCGACTCTTCTTCCAAGCTGGGCTCGGATTGGTGCGGCATCTCCAGCCACTGTAGCAAGGAGAGCTTGGCCAGGCTCTCCGCTGGCACATCAGCCGATGAACTGATGCTTCGTTCTGTATTGAGAGTTTCTGTACTCTCAATGGCTGCGGTGGCCTGCACGAGGGGTGCTTGGCGTCCCTCTAGATTGTCGACTGGTACTGTAGTCAACAGGGAAGCCGACCTGCCTCCCTTGGCTGTCGCCTCATACAAGGCATTGTACTGGGGCATTGTGCCCCACGCTCCCATCCAAGCTGGGGGGTACGGCATCATTACGGGCACACCACCCATGCCAGGGTAGTGCGCCGGGGTGGTAAACTGGGGCAAAGGATGTGCACCCATAGCCCCTCTCGCCATAGCGGGGGCAAATTGCTCCCATCCTGGCGCTGCTTGGGGGCCGACTAGCCCCCCGTAGGCCTGTTGCTGGAATTGGCCCTCTGCGTGATGTGGCACATAAGCGCCCACTACTGGTTGTTGGGGCTGATAGCTGCCTACATGTGCGTTCTGAGGCATGAAGTTGCCCTGCATGGGTTGAAGTGGCGGATAGCCACTGATCACCAGCTGCTGCGGCAGGTAGCCCGCCGCTGGTGGTTGCTGCTGCTGTGGGAAGCCCACAGCCTGTTGCGACTGTCTCCACTGGGGCACATTTTGGGTCAGCGAGGGAGCCATCTGCCCCTTCCCTTCAGCTAACTGTAAGACCGACGGCGCAAACTCAACCTGCTGCTGCTGTTGCTGCTGCTGCTGCTGCTCACTTCGGTCCACGGGCATGCTGTCCATGGTTAAGGAAAAAAGCGAAAAAGAAATTTCGCCTTTTAAGACGTGTTTTAGCCACAGCTGCTGACCAACTCAGCCAAGCTGTGATCGGCACTGCCGATCAAATTAAGCGCCGGCATGCTTATTTAATTGATGTGGGCACTTAACGCCCTTTAACTCCAAATAACGGTCAAGTGCCACCAACTTGGAGCAATGGGAGTGTGGCTCCCATGTTGTGTCCCTGAGGGACCAGCACACCTCAAACTCGAGCGTATTACACTCAGTCCACCGGTGCCCAATGATGCACTCGACGAACCATTCGTCATCGTCTCAAGCCCCAAAATCATAGGGGCCTGGGGTCGCTCTGTTAGGGAATAGCGCATCGTCAGACACGCTGTATGGTCGCAACAGTGACACGTGAAACTTTGGAATGATGTGTTGTTTCTGTAATGCCAGAGGCAGCTCCAACACGTAGTTGGAGGTACTTGGCTCTGCGTCTAGAACACGGTATGGGCCTACCCCTGTAATGCCAGAGGCAGCTCCAACACGTAGTTGGAGGTACTTGGCTCTGCGTCTAGAACACGGTATGGGCCTACCCATTTCAGGCAGAGTTTACTCGCCTGACCCTTTGGGAGTCTCAGGTTATGCGTTGACAGGTAAACCAATGCTCCTACTGCTATTGGCGGTTCTGCTTGCCTACGGTGATTGGCATTTTTTGCCTGAAAGACTCGCATCTCTATGATGGCGTCATGCGCCGCCGCAATGTTCTCCAGGGCCTGCCTGGAGAACTCAACAACTCCTCGGTGGGCCACCGTATCAGCACGAACTTCGTGCAGCATGGAGGGCAAGTACCCTCTGTTGAGCTCAAAGGGTGCATACCCTGTCATATCTGAGATACTCGCGTTAATCGCAAACTCAGTGAGTGGACACCAGTCCACCCAGTCCCGTTGGTCAGGGCAAACAACTGCCCTCAGAATCTGGCCTATACTGCGGTTAGCCCGCTCTGTTTGCCCATCCGTTTGAGGATGGAAGGACGTCGACATGAGGAGTCACGCTTCTAACAGTTTGTGGAGTTCCCTCCACCATTGAGACGTGAACTTTGAGTCACGATCGCTCACAATGGTACTAGGCAGCCCATGCAGCCTAACAGTTCCCTCCACCATTGAGACGTGAACTTTGAGTCACGATCGCTCACAATGGTACTAGGCAGCCCATGCAGCCTAACGATCTCCCTAAGGTAGATCCATGACAGCTCCTTAGCCGTCAGCGTAGTTCGTACCGGTATGAGGTGCACCATGCTCATCATGCAGCATATTACCACCCAGAGGTAATCGAACCCTCTGGACTCAGGAAAGGAACCTACAAAGTCCATTCCAATGGAATCCCAAGGTTTCACCAGCACAGGTAGCTGGTGTAGCTTCTCAGGAGGGGATCCAGGGGGCAACTTTGCCTTCTGACATGCTGCGCATGAGGTGCAGAACTTAGTCACTTCTTGGGCCATATGTGGCCACCAATACCATCTCTGGATGTAGCCCAACGTCCTGGCAGCACCAAAGTGCCCCACCAGTGCATGGGCCTGGTCCAAGACCCACGTAACAATGGTTCGCATACGGGGGAGGCAGACCACTGCCACCCCTTGACGGTTCTCGGTTGTGATCAGTCCACCAGGCTCATGCCTGAACCGAGGATGGTCGTCAGGATTGGCGATTATCTCGGCAAAGAGAGAATCATCGCCATAGTCCTGCACCACTTCCATCTGGAAGTCGTCGCTGACCAGGCTAGGGGGCTGGGATGAAGGCAATTCGCCTTCGAGCATCTCCACCAGCGTAACGGGTATATTGGGGCGCTCGTGCTCCCCAGGTGATGCTGAGTCCACGACTTCATGCTCCTTGAGCAACTGGGCGACTACATCCCGCTCTTCACGCTGCTCTCTGAGGCGAGTGCTTCGCCTCCGTTCATCATCACGCATGGCGCGTACTTCCAGGACATGCTCCCTGAGCTCCTGGTATCGGTGGAGAGGTAAATCCTCTCCATCAGGGTCTATGCGGCAGTCTGCCTGCACATACTTATGAGGCTCGTGAGCCTCCCCAACTACATCACTCTCAAAGTAGCGTGACAAGCAGTCTGCCACTTTGTTGAGTTCACCTTTAACATAGGTAATGTCGAACTGGTATCTCGACATGTAGTCTATCCAACGTCGCTGATGCGGTGACAAGTTCACCTGAGTTTTGAAGAACTCAAGTGCCTTGTGGTCCATTATGATGTGGATGGGATATCCCATCAGCTTATCCTCCCACTTGAGGAGGGCCTTGAGTATGGCAAGAGTCTCCAGCTCGTGCACCGCATAGTTTTGCTGGGCCATCGTGAACTTCTTCGACATGAACCCTGCTGGGCAGCAAGTCTGCCAGCTGCTTTCCTGACTGTACATGGCTCCGATGCCTGTCTTGGACGCATCGCAAATGAGCCATATCGGCTCGTCCCGTCTAGGGTCGATTGGTCAAATCACCAGAGTCTTCGTACAGATCCGTTTGACCATCTCGAAGCACCACTGGTGCAACGGCCTCCAATTGAATGGTGACCCGTTCTGCGTCATGGCCATAAGTGGCTCAGTATAGGCTGTGACATCGGGCAAGAAGCTCGATATGTAGTTGACAAGGCCAACGAATTGTTGGATGTCATTGTAGTTTTGGGGCGGGTGCCACTCCCAAATGCAATCGAGCTTGTCCTGATCGGGGTGGATACCCCGCTCATCTATGACATGCCCTAGGCAGTCTATACTCTGAGCATAAAGCTCACATTTCTTCCACTTCAAGTACAACTTGTACTTGCATAGTCGTTCGAATACGACTCTGAGGTGCTGCTCATGCTCCTCCATAGAATCCGAGTAGATGAATATATCATCTAAGTAGACGTGCATAAAACGTCCTATTACGTCTCAAAAAATAGAGGTCATTAGCCTCTGGAAAGTGGCAGGAGCATTACAGTCTCCAATTTGCATTATGTTGCTCGTGAACGTGCCCATGATCAATGCAAATACAGTCTTGGGTATGTCTTCGGTGCAAATGTGCACCTGCTTGTAAGCGTCAGTAAGGTCAATCTTTGAGCAATACTTTACCCAAGCCATGTCTTCCCAGATCACCTCCTGATCTGGCAAAGGAGTTACATCCTTTATAGTGTTGTCATTGCGCTGACGCGTATCAAGAGCTGTTCGAAGGGATCCATCCTTCTTTGGGATGCACAATAATGTTGTGTCAGGTTCCGCTGAGTCAGGGGCCTTCCGGGAAAGCAACGCCCTTACGATGCGGACTTGATCTACGAATACTCGGGTGTCTGGAACTCCGGGGCTAGGACTCCGGGGTTCAAGACGAGGACAGGGGTAATCCCGGGAGAGGGGACTAGAGTCCGGGAGTTTTGGGTTGGGGGTGGCTGAGAGTTAGAGGGGGTCGAGTCGTGAACCGGAGGTTCTAAGACGAGACCAAGTTAGTAACTTAAGAGTCGCGAAGTGCGTACCAAACTTATAGCACGCGAATACTAAGGCGTGCCAGTCGAAGCGTACCAAACAAGGCGTACCAGTCAAGCAGAGGGCACGCAATATCCAAAGTAACAGTTATGCAATATCAAGACTACCGAATACAACAGGGAGCTACACTATAAGTACTACGGGGCCGGGTCTCGGGGTTCCGGGATGTCTGGGATGGGTTCCGGGGGTTATTGAGTAGCGGCAGGGGCTGTATACCGGGATCGCGCGTGTGGGGCGCGCGATCAATTGGCGCGGATGGAGCCGTGATGCGTGATGCATGATGGCCGGCACGAGTCGCGTGATCTGATCGTTGATCGGGGCTGGTGACGGCTGATGGCGGTCCTTGATGCGCGTGATGGCGGTGTTGGCGGTCGTGATGGCGGGGCATGTCCTGTGGGGTCGGAGGGAGGGTCCCGGAGGGTGTTCCGGGGGTGTCCCGGGGTGGGCCCGGAGGGGAGGGGTCGTGACATCACCCCCCCCTCAGCACCGAGACCCTCCGAGGCGCGTGTAGCCGGTGGTTCGGACCGGGGGTCAACCGTGGGATCCGGCACCTGACCTGCCACGTATCGAAAAAAAAAATTTACCGTCAAGTTCAACCATGTCGCGTACGCCTACGCATTCCCCGACGCCCCCGCAAACGAACGAGGTCGCGCCCCTCATGGCGTGGGAAGCCTGGGACGCGCGTTACTGGGCTCGACTTGACCGGGAGCGCGTGGCGGCGCT
>JAMWFC010000117.1:2682802-2730314 GCA_027475525.1 Macrolepiota albuminosa
GTCGCGCCCCTCATGGCGTGGGAAGCCTGGGACGCGCGTTACTGGGCTCGACTTGACCGGGAGCGCGTGGCGGCGCTTGCCGAGCAACGTGAGTACTCCCGCGCTGCCCCTTTACCCCACTGACCTTTCCTTTTCAGAACAGCGCAACATTCCGGCCCCAGAGGCGGGTCCCAGCCGACTCCCGGAGCCAATTCCCGAGGCTGGCCCCAGCGCCCCCCCGGAGCCCCGCCCGAGCCGCCCCGCGCCGACTTTTGCGCGGATGACCGTGCGCCCTCCTCGTCCCCAGCCCCCTCCCCACCCGAGATTGCCTGCCCCTCGTTTTCGCCGCTCCCGGATGGCGGTAGGGACGGTTACAGCGGTCCCCAACGATCGGCGCGTCGCATGGGCGGACGCGTCGCAGGAGGTGTTCGAGGAGGCGCTGGAGAGGCCCCGGGGGTTGCCCTCGCACAACTGGTGCGTGAGCAATGGGCCGGTGCGTGGGTCCTTACCTCAGGTTTCTGGGCTAATTCTGGCTTTACAGTGTCTGCATTGTGCCCGCCGGGTGGTACCGTGCGAGTTCAAGGTCCCGGTTCTGTTGTCCCGCTGAGACACGTCGGTATGTGAGGCGTGCCGCGCCAACCATGAGCGGTGCTCTGTCTCGGCGTTGTGGAGGGCGCACTGCGTCGCGCGGGAGCAGGGGTGGCCGCTGGAGGATGGAGGTCGAGGAACGGAACTGGGTGGTGGAGCCGGGTGGACGAGGGGTTGGAGCCGGAGGGGGAGGCGCCCGCTGCGCCCGTGCAGTCATCCAGCGGGGGGTCGGGGGGTCAGGAGGTTGTCCGGGTGGGGGGCCGGGGCCGGCCCGTGGTCCTCATTACTCGCCGGGTGACCCGGGCCGGTACTGGGGGTCACGGGGGTCGAGGGGGGCGCCCTGACAAAGGGAAAAGGCGGGCGTCGCCCAGCCCCTCACCGGGTCCGTCCAAGAGGGCGCGCCTGCCCGTGGAGACCCCGCCTCCATCCCCGACCCCTTCAGTGCGCCTGTCCCCGGCGACGTTTTCTCCGTTGTCCGGGCGGCCCCTGAGCGCTGAGGTGAGGGTTTTGCAGGGGCGGTTGGAGCAGGCCGACCGGGAGAGGGAGGAGCGCGAGGAGGCGGCGAGGGAGGAGGCGGCGCTCCGGCGGGGACTGGAGGAGGATCGGGAGGCGGCCCGCCGGGAGCTGGAGGAGGCGAGGGTGGCCCGGGGGGGAGTCGAGGCCCAGCTGGACGCTATGCGGGCCAGGCTGGAGCAGGGGGTGGGGATCCCGACGCAGGGTCCCTCGGGGGAGTCGAGGCCCAGCTGGACGCTATGCGGGCCAGGCTGGAGCAGGGGGTGGGGATCCCGACGCAGGGTCCCTCGGGTCCGGAGTTGGTTGAGGGCCTGCACCGGGACGTGGTCATCGGGCGCATGGCCTCCCTAAGTGAGCATCTCCCCCTTCTCGTTGTTTGGTCGATACTGACCTCTCCAGGCTGGGCTCGGGAGCATCGCCTGCTCCTAGACGGGGCTGCCGCGGCGCTCCGGTCCGAGGCAGGGGACCCCGGGGTGGAGCGGGGCCTGGACTTGTTGGGGAGGCTGGTGGTCGCGCACCGCCGGAGGAACGTCCCGGCCCCGGGGTCGTGGTTCGAGCGAGTTTTGGACGAGGGCGAGCCACTCCCGTCCTGGGATCAATTGGCCGAGGAGGTGTGGCGGGAGCACGGTCCGGGGGGCGTGGGGGAAAACTTCCGGGGGTGGCCGAGGGGAGGGGGCGGGGAAGGTGGGGAAGGCGGTTCGGGGCCCTCGCTCTAAGGGCCCCCTCGTATGTTTCTTGGTACTGTTTTTTTTTTGGGGAAGGTGGGGAAGGCGGTTCGGGGCCCTCGCTCTAAGGGCCCCCTCGTATGTTTCTTGGTACTGTTTTTTTTTTTTTGAGGTCCCGAATCCTGTAGTATATGTAATAGTAGAAAAATGTATATACCTGACTGATCTCGTAGAGAATGGTGTAAGTAGAGTGGCGGGGAAACGGGAAAGAGTACCTTGCCCAGGGTCCGGGGCGCTACTGTAAAAGAAAGTACTAAAAGAGAGTAAGATCTAGAAAGGGAAAGCAGAAAATATACATGGGAGTTGAATCCCTACTGAGCCCAGAGGCGGGGGTTACGCCCACTACTGCCGTCTGTGAGTTCTGCGCCCGGGGAGGTTGTTTCCTGGGTGCCGTTGTTGAAAGTCCCGGAGTTTGTCGAGGGCGCCTTCGAGGTTTCTGCGTGGTTCCCAGGTGTCGTCTTCCGGGCCATATCCCTTCCACCGTATGAGGAAGTGGGGTCGTCCACGAATGTTCCGGGAGTCGAGGATGTCCTCAACTTCGTAGTGGTACTCGTCCTCGACCTCGACCGGGGGAGGGGGCTCGGGGCGCCGTTCGGGGAAAGGATCCGGGGGGTGTCGTTCCAGGAGGCGGACGTGGAATACCGGGTGCAGACCTTTTAGTCCCGGGGGGAGCTCGATCTTGTAGGCGTGGGATGAGACCTTCTTCAATATTTTGAATGGGCCGAGACGCTTGTGATCGAGTTTTGGGGAGGGCCGGCGGGTGCGGAGGTGTCGTCGATCTAACCATACCTTTGTCCCGGGGGCCCAGTCGGGGGTGTCTTCCTGTTTCCGGTCGGCGTGTTTCACATAGGCCCGGTTCGCGGTGTCGATCTCTTCCCGGAGGAACTTGTGAAGGGATTGGAGATTCCGGGCGACGTCGTGGGCGGCGTGCGACGGGATGTCCCGGAGCGAGAGCGTCAGTCGAGGGTGGTATCCCTTGTTGGCAAAGAAGGGTGATACCCCGGTGGCAGAGTGTGGCGTGTTGTTGTAGGTGAACTCGGCCAGGGGGAGCTCGGCGTGCCAGTCGTCCTGCAAGTAGTTGACGTACAGCCGGAGGTACTGCTCGAGGGACTGGTTGACCCTTTCGGTTTGGCCGTCGGTTTCGGGGTGGTAGGCGGTAGAGAGGTTAGTCTTTACTTCAAGTGCCTTACACAGGGAAGTCCAAAACTTGGACACGAAGAGGGGGCCACGGTCGGAGACGATGTCGTCCGGGAGTCCATGTTTGGCAAAGACGTGTTCGAGGAACAGTCGGGCGAAGTCCGGGGCGGTGTCCGTGGTGTGGCAGGATAGGAAGATGCCCTGTTTGGTTAGCCTGCACACAACGACGAGAATGGCATCGAACCCTTCAGACTCCGGGAGTTCGACGATGTGGTCCAGGGATATGGAGGACCAGGGGCGTCGTCCGACTGGCAGGGGTTTCAGGAGTCCGTATGGCCGGTGTCGGGGGACCTTGGCCCGGAGGCAGGGTTCACATGATCGAATGTAGCGGGTCACGTCCTTCTTCAACCCTGGCCAAAAGTAAGTCCGGGAGATCAGCTGGAGAGTCTTACGTATCCCAGGGTGTCCCCGGAGCTTATGATCGTGGTGTTGACGGAGGACATCGTAGCGGAGTTGGGCGTGATCCGGGACGTAGATGCGGCCGTCCCGGAGGAGGAGTTTTTCGTCGGGGAATAAGGAGAAGGCGGGGTCCCGGTCAGTCTTGTCGGAAGAGTTTTGGGGGTCGTGATCGGTGAAGTACTTGTCTCGGGGAGCGCGGCGGATCTGGTTCAGGGTTCCTTCGTCGTTTAAGATCAGTACAGCATTCAGATGTTCGGGAGGGATCACCACGCGATGATTGAACGCAATGCGTTCCGCCTCGAATGACTTCTTGGGGTAGACGTCTGGTCGGCGGGTAAGGGCATCGGGCTTAGCTCCCAGTCATCCCGGGCAGTACTGAATCGTGAAGTCGTACTCCGAGAGGATCTCGGACCACCGGGCCTGCCGTCGACTCAGTTGCTTGGTAGTGGTGAAGTACTGCAGGTTGTTATGATCCGAGTAGACCTGAATCCGATGCCGGGCTCCGAGCTGCTGTAATTCTTCCCGGAGGATCGTATTATGCCTATACTTTACCATGGTTTGCTCCGGGAGTTCTCCCTGCGTGAGGCGATCCCCGAATTCGACCAGGCAGTGAGCCCATTCCTCCGGAGTGCCTTCGAAGTCGTCGTGTCCGAATTCCACGAGCAGCGTCCTTGTCCGTTGCGCGAAGTCCTCCGGTGAGATCCTGAGGGAGCGGAGTATCTCGTCCCGTTGCCGTTCATACTCCTCGAGGCGTCGTCGTCCCATTGGCGAGGGAGGGGTTCGAGCGGGTGGAGCGGCGGCCAGGTAATGACGAGGGGGGTAGTCGGGGTAGGGGGGTCCTCGGGGTTCTCGGAGTTGGGGGACGGGGCGCTGGCAGCCGGGTAGTGACAGGGGGGATAGTCGGGGTAGGGGGGTCCTCGGGGTTCTCGGAGTTGGGGGACGGGGCGCTGATAACCGTAGTAGGGGGTGGGTGCAAAGGGGCCCTCGCTGGGGGGAATGGGGCGAGGTCCACTGGGTACAGGTGGGGTCTCCGGCAGGCCCCCGGGGATGCTCCGGTATGAGGGGACCTCCACGGGTCGCGAGGTCCACTGGGTACAGGTGGGGTCTCCGGCAGGCCCCCGGGGATGCTCCGGTATGAGGGGACCTCCACGGGTCGCGCCATGGCTAAATTGGGCGGAGAGGCCCAGCTGGCTGAGGGCCCCAGGTCGTAGAGGGACGGGTCGGGGGCCTAGTGGCGGTGGAGATATGGAGGTTCGTACGGGAGAGGTGGGTAGACAGGGCGGGGGGTCTGCGCGGAGTAGTGGTCGGGTACCGGGCGTCCGTAAGGGTCGGTCTGGTACCCGGTGGGGTAGTAAGTGTGAGTATACGTAGCCATCAAGAACGGTGTAAGGAGAGAGTCTTGATATTATGTCAGGTTCCGCTGAGTCGGGGGCCTTCCGGGAAAGCAACGCCCTTACGATGCGGACTTGATCTACGAATACTCGGGTGTCTGGAACTCCGGGGCTAGGACTCCGGGGTTCAAGACGAGGACAGGGGTAATCCCGGGAGAGGGGACTAGAGTCCGGGAGTTTTGGGTTGGGGGTGGCTGAGAGTTAGAGGGGGTCGAGTCGTGAACCGGAGGTTCTAAGACGAGACCAAGTTAGTAACTTAAGAGTCGCGAAGTGCGTACCAAACTTATAGCACGCGAATACTAAGGCGTGCCAGTCGAAGCGTACCAAACAAGGCGTACCAGTCAAGCAGAGGGCACGCAATATCCAAAGTAACAGTTATGCAATATCAAGACTACCGAATACAACAGGGAGCTACACTATAAGTACTACGCACGCAATATCCAAAGTAACAGTTATGCAATATCAAGACTACCGAATACAACAGGGAGCTACACTATAAGTACTGCGGGGCCGGGTCTCGGGGTTCCGGGATGTCTGGGATGGGTTCCGGGGGTTATTGAGTAGCGGCAGGGGCTGTATACCGGGATCGCGCGTGTGGGGCGCGCGATCAATTGGCGCGGATGGAGCCGTGATGCGTGATGCATGATGGCCAGCACGAGTCGCGTGATCTGATCGTTGATCGGGGCTGGTGACGGCTGATGGCGGTCCTTGATGCGCGTGATGGCGGTGTCGGCGGTCGTGATGGCGGGGCGTGTCCTGTGGGGTCGGAGGGAGGGTCCCAGAGGGTGTTCCGGGGGTGTCCCGGGGTGGGCCCGGAGGGGAGGGGTCGTGACATGTTGCAGCTTGAGCAGTGGTGCATGGGAACCACCATTGAGCATTCAAATAGCGATTAGTTTTATCGCGTAGTTGCTCCTGGAGTGCGCGTGGGCAGCGCGGCAAGTGGTACTTATATTGCTTGCTCTCATCTATGAGATTGATCTCATGGTTTACCTCCCGCCATGGCGGGAGCTCCTCCTTGGTCCCATTGACCATGTCGGCAAATTATTCTTGCCATTGCTGATGCAACCGAGGTATATCTTTCTCAACAAGGCTTGTCGCCTTCTGCTTCGCCTTCATACGCACCGGGGGAAGTACTTCCACCATCTCTGAGGGTGGCCGAGGCGGCGGTGCATATTGCTCACACATTGCAAGCACCCAATTGACACTGTCATCAGGTATATGTAGTTTCAGCGGAGAACCCACTGCCGCTGCCTTATAAGCCACGAGGCTTTTCCCCTCACGTACAAGTGAGTACGCTACGGACACCTCGTCCAAGGCTGGCTGGCGATATGCTGGTTTGACGGTCATCCGTCTCTGGTGCGCATTTCGCGCACATATGGCTGCAACCAGCTCGTTCCACTCTTGCGGCATTTGGGGGTTGTATGCCCAGTCGTACTCCAGCAGGGGTGCTGGTCATTCCCATAGGGACCGTGTGTCCCCCTCTCCTGAGGCTTCCGCCTCTCGGATGCTGTCTCTCAAGTTATCCAACTTGACTCGTGAGGACGTAGGTGGACATACATCCACTGAGTCCTCCTGTTGTCTCGCCTTTTGATGGCGCTTGTCTGGAGGCTTTGCACCTCGAATATCAGGAGCGATTATTCGCTCGTCGCTCCTCTTAGAGGCTTGATACTCCTCCTCGCTCATCATCACCACGTTGTGGTCTGCGCTGATGACGCCCAAAGTTTGGTCAGCAACAAATGTAGCAATTGTGTTACCGTACCAAGAGTGTGCGTTGGGCACGCTAAAAGTGATTTGAGGAGTCCCAGGCAGGTCCCAGAGAACGCGCCTGTGAAAAAGAGGAAAATCGGTAACGGGGTCGGCAAGAGTCAAGCGCTAAGGTAAAGCGCTTAAGAAAAGAGCGGTAAGTGAACACGGCAAGGTCAACGGCAAGAGCACGGTAAGCTTAGCGAGATCTAAGCGTCGATAATGCCTGCCGTAGTTGCAAGGCGCGAATAAGTCGAAGTTTAGCGAGAGTCTGCAACTGCCAACAAGTTCGACGTTGCCGACCGTAAATGAGCTCTTGAGCGTAAGAGAGAGACTGATGTAAGGGGGAAACTCTGGTCTATTCGTCTGATGGTGTATGTACAAGTCGGTAAGTAATATATATACTACAAGGAGTTCACCGTCGCCAGTGACCAACCATCGCCAAAGTGCGGTAAACTGGAAAATTTCATAGGGGTAGCTCCAACGGTTTCAGATCCCTACCGTCTTTTCAAGACCCTTGGCGCCACCAGGCGGCAGATCGCGGTGCTAAACCATCACTCCATCACTCTTCTGTCTGTCAGAACCCCTAAGCGATGTTAAGCGCCAAATCGAGACGCTAAGCGGTGTCAGACGCCAAGGTCAAACGCCAAGCTGTCCGTCAGTTTTTGATAGATCATCAGGCTTCTCGCTAAGCGCTGTCGTCAGTGACTGATGCCATCTGTCAGTTGTCATTCTTGCTGCCGTCGGTGCTATCATTGATCGGATCTGCTTCTTGCCGTGCGCGGCCGTCAAATATCGCCAAAATTGGATAATTAGCGCGCGCTAAGGTATTTTGAGTTGGTGCCGTGTTGCCGTCGCCTGCCGTTGATGCGCTGATCCTGTATGGGGTCCTATCATCTCCCCCCAACTGAAAAATTGACTGTCCTCAGTCACCAAATATGGTTACCGTTACCGCTTTTGTGACAGGTGGTCCGTGCGTTCTTGAGATTTTGTTTATAGTCCTGGCGCATAAGTTTGGACTTCACCTCTTCTCCCCATCTTTACCTGGCGCTCAAAAATCAAAATATGTCCTTCCGTATTCCAACTCCGCCCCCAGTGCCCTCTCATGGCGCCGAGGCGCCCCAAAAACTAGTGGTTGGCGTGATGAAACTTCTGGAGCGATGGTACGAGGTACGCGTTCTTGGCGTTGGTTGGGATCGAGAAATCGAGGTGCGGGAGTGGTGCCGTGCGCGATATGTCGACAATCGTGGCGCTGAGTGGTTAGCGCCCTTTTCTCGTTTCGTAAGTTGTCTCTGTTGCCTGCCGTGTCGCTTAGCTGATTGCTTCCTAGGCGCCTCCCCCTGTCCCCACTATCGAGGACGAGTTGGAGGACATTCTGTCCGGGGCGTTGCCGATGACGGTAAGCGCGCCTGCGACAGAGTGAGTATTTCTAACCACTTCATCCTAACTTAGCTCTGGTCTGATTTATCCCCCCACAGCAAACAAGAAGTGTTGGCGCCGTTGGCACGTATGCAGGTGGAGGAGGAGATCGCGGCAAGACAGGAGGAGGTTTCTCAAGACGCCCGCGAGATTACCAGGGCACTAGAGGAGCGGGAGAGAGTGGCAGCATTGGCGGCAGAGATGGAGGACGTTGCCGCGGGGAAGGCGCCTGTCGTTGAGAGGCCGGCAGTAGCAGAGGGATCCGGCAAGGTAGGTCGCGCCGGTAGCACTTCGAGCCCAGTGCTGCTGGCTAGCAAGTCGGGCTCGCCGAGGAAGCCGGTAGGCGCTTCCAAATGCAAGGTAAGTGCTGAATTTTGCTTACCGTTGCCGACTGTCGCTAACAACATTTGCAGAGTCGCAAGGCGGCTCCTCAATACGCGGTGAGTGGTACTTTCTTTCTGAACTGGAATTACTAAGTTTCTGCAGGCGCCAACCCAACGTTCCTTTGACGACAAGGAACTGAGAGGTTTGCTTTTGCCGCGTCGGGAGGAAGCCGTCCTGGACAAGGGGCAAGAGGCCAGGGTCGTAATGGAGGAAATGAAGGGGAAGAAAACCGTTTCCTTGGCGACTTGACAAGCCTTTAAGGAGGCACGGGGAGCGGTAAGTAACTTTTTCTGTCTGTTTTAGTCTCTTGCTGACTTGTAGCGCTAGTGTGACAAGTGCTGGGCCGACAACGACCCAGAAGGCTGTTGGTTCCCGACTGGGGCCCAGCCGTGCTATCGTTGTGGCGCTCTAAAACGCGCTTGCACCATTGACGGGGCCAAGAGTCGTGAGCGTGGCGGCGTGCCAGATGCCCTCGTCGAGAAAACGTTTTCCCGCGCCGTCTTGGTTAGGAGGGCTAGGGAGTTTGTGGAGGGGCAGAGGGAGAAGGTCGCTGCCGGTGGTATGGCAGCCATTGGACGTGCCTCCTTGGCGTTGCCGACACGCCAAGGAGATGGGACGGAAACAGTCGGCCAACGAGGCGCTGGAGAGCGCCAAGGGACTTTGGTCCCAGAAAAGCGACAAGCCCCTTCCTCCAGCAAAGGGAAGGGCAAAGCAAAGCGACCTCGGGTAGTGTCGTCGCCTTCCCCCTCGCCAACCCCTCAAGACACCGAAATGGCCGATCTCGAGAAGGCCTTGGCGGCGAGTCGCCTGCCTCCTCGCGATTCTGAGGCAGGCCCAAGTGGCCTCCTGTCGCCTATTCATTTGGCGGCGAGGTCCCTTGGCGAGGAGCAGGAGGTAGGAGAACGGGAAGCGGTTGGCGACTCGGCGCCTCAAGAGGAGCGGGAAGACGCTCCTGCAGAGAGGAGCAGGAGGTAGGAGAACGGGAAGCGGTTGGCGACTCGGCGCCTCAAGAGGAGCGGGAAGACGCTCCTGCAGACGTCAAGATGGGGGAGGAGAAGGCAGAGGGGGCGGCAATGGGAGGGGATGAGGACGCTGAAGAGGAGGAGGATGAAACCTTGGCGACGAGGAGGTGGTAGCGGGAGAGGGTGAGGGGGTGGCAGGAGTCACTAGGGAGGAGCCTGAGTGGCGCTGGCTACCTCCCTACAGTAGCGTGGCCCCTTGGGAGGTTTCAGACCCGGAGGACGTTGCCGGTCTGGAGCCTAGGCGCCCCGTGGTCGCCAGGGTCAATCCCTCTTGGACCCCCCAGCCGCAGCCAACGGTCACAGGCGACGCTTTCAACTGGCTGGGACAAGACCTCGTGTACCCGGTGGTGGCGCTTAACCCGTGGGAGATGTTGGAGAGGTTTTCGAGGAGGGCGGCAACGATGGAGGCGTCAATGAGTCGGGAGCGGGAACGAGTCCACGGTCAATTGATGGCGCTGAGGTTGCGTTACTCCAATTTGGGTCGTAGCCTTAGCGTTCTCTGCGACTACCAGGCAGATTGCCAAGCCACCATCGACTGGCAAACCACCAATAATATCTTGCCGGGCGACCTGCTTCCCCTTCGCGATTCCTCCTTGCCCATTACTGACGACTCCCTTTTGATGGACGATGTTAGCGAGTAAACGGACCTTAGCGTAGATAGGCCGTTTATGTATATATATATTTTCTTTGCCGTCTTGTTCTATAAATGTTTTTGCCGCCTCCTTGCTGAGTGGACTTATAAGTCTTATAATCTGAGTTAGCGCAACGGCAGAGAGCAAGGAAGGTAAGGCAAAGAGAAAGCAAGCGGTAAGTATTCTAAAGTAGGTTTTAGCAAGAAGAGTAGTAGGTGAGGGACTTAGACAAATTTTGAGGAAAAAGGGAAACGCTCAGTAGATCATCATAGCGAAAAACCCTTGGCGAGAGTTGCGCAATGCGCTAAGCGTTGGCGACACGCTAGCGCTGCGGCTTGACTATGTAAGAAATTGTCTGTTTGAATATAGTATAGTAAGTATCGGCAAGCAAGATAAGTACAGTAAGTAATAGAAAAATGAGAGCTTATCAGTATAGTCTTTTCTAATCATTTTCTTCTTCTTCAACTAGAGTCGGTAAGTCATCATCGTCCAATAATTCGGTTTCTTCAAGTTCTCTCAGCTTGGCGGTGTCAATATCTAGCGCTTCAAGCGGCAAGTCAATTTGTTCTCTAGCGAGATATGGCAATAGGCGAAAAGCGGCAACGGGTCGATGCAGTACCGAACCATCTAATTCACAGAGCACATAAGCGCCGCCACGGTTACGAGAGATAACTACCAAGGGTCCCAGATAGCGCGGGCGCATTTTCTTATTGTATGAGGTTTCAATTTTGGAGTTGCGCATAAGCACTAGCGCTCCCCGCGGGAAGTTGTAATCTTTGATAGTCACGCTATGGTCGGTTTCGAATCGCAGGGCTGCTTGGCGACGAGCGCTAAAGACTACCTCGTGGAGTCGGTCTAAATCTTCTTTCCTTCGCTGGAGGTCAATGGCTCGTCTGGCGATAAGGTCGGTAGTCGCTAAGATGCTGTTGGGTGCTGGCTGAAGATAGGTCGCTTCTATAATGTCGGCAGGGAGTAACGGATGGGTGCCAGTAGCCGCGTAATAGGGAGAACAACCCATGCGCTTACGAATGGTAACTCTTTCCGACCAAAATACTGAATATGTCGCTTCACTCCAACGAGACTCGTCGCCATCGACTGCCTTGAAGAGCGCTTGCCGAACGTCAAAGTGTGGTCTCTCTACCAGGCCATTGGCGCGCTTGTTGTAGCCAGATACTCGAATGTGGTGAATGTTGTATTTCTTGGCGAGATATGTAAGTGCTTTGATAATGGGCGCACCGTTATCCGTGACGATTTTTCTTAGCGCTCCCCACCGGCAAATGACATCCTCAAATAGCCACTTGGCGACCGCATCGGTATTTTCTCTTTGAAGCATTCGAAATTCAGGCCAGTGGATTAGCGAGCAACGACCTTGAATGATATACTTGTAGCGACCAGACTTGGGCATATGCATGGTGTCGACGTAGATTTTGCTGAAGAGGGGAGCTGGCGTTGCAACGGTTGGCGGTATGAGCACTTGGCGTGTCTGTTGAATTTGGCAGAGGTGGCAAGTCCTAATGTACCAGGCGATGTCGGCACTAGCGTGTGGCCACCAGAAGCGTTCTAACAGAGAAGCTCAAGTAGCGTACAGACCTCTATGACCTAGCTCATCATGCATAGCGCGCAAGACTCGTAAGCGACCTTCTGGCTTGATGATCAGCTTGTGAGCGCCATCTCGATTTTGTCGCCAAAGTCTGTTGTCGGTAAAGAAGAAATGGGTAGCATATCGGATAAAAGTAGCGTATTGTTCATCGGTAAGGTCTGGGGGTCGCTTAAGGTCTTGTAGCCATTGTTCAACGATTAACAAGCAACTGTCTTCTGCCTTTGCTTTGGCGGATCGGGGGACGGCATCGTAGGTCAGGTTTCTGCTGTCTTCTCTTAGCAGATGAGGTTCCTGTACGATGTTTACTGGAGGCAAGTCTTGTTTAAGGATGCTTGCCGTGTAGAACGTGAGGGGTGTGCTAAAGGTCTCGGGGCGGTAAGGGACGATGGGATGTAACAGGATACTGGTAGGCTGTTGCCGTCGTAGTAGGGGAATCGGTTGTTGTATGAGGTGCACAAAACCATGTAGTCTATCGATCCAGTCCTCGAAATCGCTATCAGCCTGTGGGTCCACTGCCGGGTCGCCAGGCTGCCGTGGTCGCCTAGAGAGTCCATCTGGTCCGTGGAAAGAGCTCTTGACGTGTACCAACTCAAAGTGAAACATGAGGATAGCGACTACCCACCGGTTCATGCTAGCGGATGGCTGGATATCGGGATTCTGCAGCATGCCTTTGATGTACCTAGCGTCGACTTCAACAATCAGATTCCGCACGCCAATCAAATATATCTTTAGCGACCGGAAGGCTTTGAAGAGCCCATAGAGTTCTAGCTTAAGCTGACTGTAGCGAGACTCTCTGTTGTTTAGCGTGATAGACCCAAAGCAGTTGTAGCGTCGCTGTTTCCAATTGTCGCTAAGGCATTGGCACAAGAAGTAGCCAACGGCAATGTACGAGGTGTCCACCGCCAAGATAACAGGGTCGGCAGAGGTATAATCGATGGGGACTAGGGGCTTGGCGTCTTGCAGGGCTTTTACTAAGTCGCGTTGGGCAGTGACCTGGTCTGGCCCAAATTCGAAGGGCTCGTTAGCGCGGGTGAGTCGGTTAAGGGCGTGTGCGCGATGGGCAAAGTTCTTGACGAATATCCTGAGAACGCCAACGGTACCAAGAAAGGCGCGAACTTCAGATAAGTCGCGGCAAGGACCCCAGCGCTCCAAGAGTGCTAAGCAAGACTCGTCGGGAACGCGTCCGTTGGGAGTGCAGATGTGACCGAGTATTTTGAACCTTGGCGCGCAAAGGAGGAGTTTGTGACCGCTAAACGTACCACCGCTATACTTCATTCGTTGGAGGACTCGATTGAGCAGCTGGAAGAACTCCCATAGCGCTAAGCGAATGTTGGAGTTGTCGGGATGGGTCGCCGGTAAGCCGTTTACGAGTCGCCAGTCTTTGGGACCTTTGACGCCAACGTCATCAATGAAGCTTAAGACGTTATGCGGTATCTCGGGTTGGAGGATGAAGGTGATGTCGTCATGGAATATGGGGACTGAGTTTGTCCAGCCCATCGGTAAGGTGACTAGGCGCAAGGCGCCAAACGGAGTTTGAAAGGTGGTGAGGTCACGGGAAGAGGGGTGTATCAAGCGTTCGTCGTAGCCAACATAGAGGTCAAGGGTGGCGCCACAAATGCGCCTGGCAAAGAACTCGGCAACGTGGTCAGGAAATGGCGGTACGCCAGAGTGTCGTATAGTAACTCTATTCAGCGGTTCAAGACTGTGGACTATGCGTAGATTGCCGTTCTTTTTGAGGACGCAGAACCAATGGGAGCAGTAAGAACTATTTGAGGGCTCGTAGACGCCAGCCTTAATCTTTGTCCTAATGATTTGGCAGACCTCGGCTTCGATTCCAGGCAGTAACGGTCGGTTGTGCTCAGTCCACGGCACGTGAGGGATAGTCGGGATGACAACAGGCGGGAAGAAATCTGTACATAGACTGCCGCGTTCTGAGTCCTCCCAAGCAAAGGCTTTGTCTTGCTTAGCGACAAGATCGGTAAGGACGTTCAACTCATCTTTGGTCAAAAATCCTGTGTTGTGCTCCTTGGCGAATTGTTGCTGGCGTTCCTCGGTAGAACGTCCTGTCAGCTGAAAAGGTGGCGGATTTGGTGATAAAGTCGGCATGTCGGCAAGAGGGTCGCCAATAATCTGGCGCTCGATTCTAAACGTCTCGGGAGAGTGCGTAGCGATGGGCTTTGTTTTAAGCGCAACTGGCTTATATTTCTTTTTAACTTGTACCCCTTTCCTTTTGGGAGCGTTAGCTTGGTTATACACAGAAGTGGAAAGGGGAACGGTAGCCTGAGGGGCGGCAAGTCCAAGAACGGCAGGAAACGAGGCTCCGGGAAGGGTAGTGAGATACGTATCGGTAGACACAATATTTTGAAATGATTTAGAAGCGGTAAGGTACAAGTAGGCAAGAGAGGAGTCGGTAATGTTTTGATTTTTCTGGGAAATCTCTGCGTCGGTAGTGGGTAAAGTAGTTAAAACATCTTGGTCAAGAAAAGCAGTAGACATAACAGTTACAAGACCAGTTGAATGGTCATATTCCAGCGTTAGCGCTACATCTCCGTGATCGTCGCCAATCACCTCCTCGATGGTCTGTGAAAACACCGGTGGGGAGGCTCGTTGGCGTGTTGGTCGGTAAACTCCGGGGGCTTAGCACGGGCGCCTTTTCGTTGTCCCCTAGGGAACGTTGGCACCGTTCGTCGGATTCCGGAATTGGGGTCGCTAATTGTGAGGGTCGTTTCCTCGTCGGTAACTGTCTTGACGACTGATCACGCCAAGACGTCGAAGGGTCTGCCGAGTAGTAAGTCGTATGCTGGTGAACGTAAGATGTGTATTTGAAAATAAAACGTGATGTCGCCAAGGGTGCACGGCACATTCTTGGCGAGGCCTAGGGATCGGTCTACTGTGCCGTTAGCACTCTGCATGTTTAGTATAACGGTAGGGTCGTAAATAAGGCCTAGATCATTAGCGACTTCGGCTGCCATAGAAATGATCTGAGACCCGCTATCCACAATTGCCTCTACCTCGTGCTTATTGTCTACGGTTAGCGCTACCGAGCGGATAGCGTGCGATTCTTGAGCGACGGTAAGGATGGCGGGGTCCTCTCCATGGTCTACTGACCTAAAGTAGGTCTCTACTGGATCCACAGAGGTGGCGTTAGCGATGGGGTCGGCAAGAGGTTCATCGGTGTCGGGAGAGTCGATGGTAACAGAGAAACCAGGAAGCGCATCGTCGAGTTCATCAACCTCGGCAACGGCTGTCGCCAAGGGTCGTTGGGGAGTGACTGCCGTCTTGACTTGGTTGCGAACATCGGGAGCAATACTACAAAGTTCTTCTACTGATAAGGTGACGGCGGTTTTCATGATGCGGCTAAAGACGTGATTTGATTTCTCTATATCGAAAATTGGCGCGGTAGGTCGGTAACCACCTTCAGGACGTTTCTCAGGAGCGGCAAAGTTTTGTTGAGCGGGAGCATGATAACGGTCAGGAATCCCTGAGTAGGGATGGAGAGGCGGCAAAGGCGGTTCGGGAGCGGTAGCGGACGACGATGGTTCTGAAGCAGGAGCAGGGGCAGTGGCAGGAGGTGCGGCAGGAGCAGGTGTCGGTAACTTGCTAGCGGGAGGCATTGGCTTGTATCCTTTAAGAGGCTGTTTAGGCTGCTTAACTTCAACCCCATCAAACACCTGATTCTTAAGCGAATCCAGCTCCTGTTGGAGCTTGGCGATACGCTCTTCCCGCGAGAAAGTAGGGTGGTCGCCAACGCTGTCGAAATGTAGGACCTCGTGAATCATCTGCTGTTGGGTCGCTTGTTCAGGGTCGGGGTTGGCGTTGCCAGATAGCGTGCCGGTAACGATCTGTCCTGGGTTGCGCCTATGCCACTCATCAACTCGCTCCTGGAAGGACTTCTTGTCTGGGTAGTTGGGAATGATGGCGCCAGTGGTGAGAACTATCTTGCCGTCGATAGCCCGTCGAATCCTTCCTTGCCGAATGTAGTTTTCTAGGGTAACGCAGCGTCCTCTAGTCATAGTGTGGCCAATTTCCCCACAGAAGTGGCAAGGGCCAGGTGCGGGTACGTTAGCGGGTCGGTTAGCAGTGAGGTTGGTGGTGATCATGGTTTCAATACGCGTCATAGCGGAGGCGACAGCGGCGGTAATAGCAGCATTGAGCTCTTCTTTCTTAACGAAGTCGGTAGTGGGAGGCGGGATGGGAATTATACCGTTAGTTCGCTCAGGTGGTGGGCTTGTCCTAGCGCGCTGCAGCCCAACGCCAGTGTCCGTTCCCTTGAGAACCCATTTACCGGCTTCAAAGACGTCGGCAACGTTATAGGGCTCGTCAGGGTGATGGGCCTGATGAACTATCTCTAGGCGACGAGCAATACGAGTCCACAGTGACGTCGGGATGCCTTGCTGAAATAGGCGACGTTCCTCGTTGATATAGAGCTTGCCGTTTTGTACTAACCACCTAGCGATCTTCTGGAACTCGCGGTAATACGTGGAGAATGTGCCAAGCGACGATGTGCCACTGTCGAAAGATTCCTGAACTAGTTTCTGAAGCTCGTTTACCGTGTATCGGGTAGCCTCCTTGGCGCCAGGGTACAGCTGGATCACTGCCGTCTTCCAGTCCTCATACGAAGCGCCTTGGGCTGGAACTGGCGGTGCGGCAGGGACAAAGGCGGCAAACTCGGTCAAACCAGTCCACGTCTCTGCCGTGTCATATGATACGTATCTTGCCGCGTACTCCTTCATCTGTGTATGGTCGGTAATGTTACAATCCCTGAATAAATACTCCAACTCCTTAAAATACTGGGAGAGCTCCCGTGGCTTGGACTCGTCCCATTTTGGTGCCGAGAAGTGGTTGCGTGGTGGCATGCGTTGGACTTGTTGTTCCATAGCGACTGTGGTAGCGAGTTCGGTTAGCGGTAGTGGGGAAGGGGTTCTAGAGATTGGCGATGGGGTAAGCGAAATGAGTTGAGAAAGATAGCGAGTTCGGTTAGCGGTAGTGGGGAAGGGGTTCTAGAGATTGGCGATGGGGTAAGCGAAATGAGTTGAGAAAGAGGCGTTAGCGGGGTAATGGGAGTAACTGGTTGCGGTACGGTAAATGGCGACGCTAAGGGGTCGTCGGCGCTATAATCGAGGGAATGCGGGAAGAGATCAGGAAATGCGTCTACAGTGGCGTTCTGTAGTTCCTGGGCAAGAGAGAGACCCGGTAAGGCACCAGGTGGTTGTGGGGTTGATGGGTGGGAAGGAGCTATGCCTTCTGCCGACTGGTCTAGCAGGCGGCGCCTACGCTGGAGACGGGTTTCTGGCGGAATTCTGCCCTAGAGATCCCTCGCGGTGGGCTCCAATTTGATGACGCCCAAAGTTTGGTCAGCAACAAATGTAGCAATTGTGTTACCGTACCAAGAGTGTGCGTTGGGCGCGCTAAAAGTGATTTGAGGAGTCCCGGGCAGGTCCCAGAGAACGCGCCTGTGAAAAAGAGGAAAATCGGTAACGGGGTCGGCAAGAGTCAAGCGCTAAGGTAAAGCGCTTAAGAAAAGAGCGGTAAGTGAACACGGCAAGGTCAACGGCAAGAGCACGGTAAGCTTAGCGAGATCTAAGCGTCGATAATGCCTGCCGTAGTTGCAAGGCGCGAATAAGTCGAAGTTTAGCGAGAGTCTGCAACTGCCAACAAGTTCGACGTTGCCGACCGTAAATGAGCTCTTGAGCGTAAGAGAGAGACTGATGTAAGGGGGAAACTCTGGTCTATTCGTCTGATGGTGTATGTACAAGTCGGTAAGTAATATATATACTACAAGGAGTTCACCGTCGCCAGTGACCAACCATCGCCAAAGTGCGGTAAACTGGAAAATTTCATAGGGGTAGCTCCAACGGTTTCAGATCCCTACCGTCTTTTCAAGACCCTTGGCGCCACCAGGCGGCAGATCGCGGTGCTAAACCATCACTCCATCACTCTTCTGTCTGTCAGAACCCCTAAGCGATGTTAAGCGCCAAATCGAGACGCTAAGCGGTGTCAGACGCCAAGGTCAAACGCCAAGCTGTCCGTCAGTTTTTGATAGATCATCAGGCTTCTCGCTAAGCGCTGTCGTCAGTGACTGATGCCATCTGTCAGTTGTCATTCTTGCTGCCGTCGGTGCTATCATTGATTGGATCTGCTTCTTGCCGTGCGCGGCCGTCAAATATCGCCAAAATTGGATAATTAGCGCGCGCTAAGGTATTTTGAGTTGGTGCCGTGTTGCCGTTGCCTGCCGTTGATGCGCTGATCCTGTATGGGGTCCTATCAGCGCTCAGTCCAGGCATAGCCTGCACTTCCTCCTCCACATCCTCCACCGCCGGCACTCTGCGCCGGCCAAGTCATGGAGACTCCTTGCATTTCTCTGTAGTGCGATGATGTCGCAGACGATTATCAGTGTCATCTGCTGTAGCTCATTTGGCTGGGATCACTTTCCCATTCACTAGTACCTGACAGTGGTCAAAGTCTAATATGACTTTGTTACGCCGCATGAATGGAATTCCCAGTATCATATCATAGCGATCTAAGTTTGCTACATCCATGTATTCCTGGCTATGTGAGCCCGGTGTTTGGACAGTCACATTCGTCCCATACTGCACCATGGCTTGGCTCCCTATGGTGCTCAGCTGTAATGCCAATGGCGTATCTAACTCCTGCACGGATATTCCGTACACATGGGCAAACTGGGGCATTATGCCCAACGTAGTACTCCCAGAGTCTCATAAGGTCCATGCCTTGTGGCCATCTACGTCCGCATACGAGACCAGGCACTCCTTGTCTGCCCGTTTCAATGTAGGGCGCTGCAAAGTGCCCTCTGCATGACGAAGAGTCACCTTCTTCATCCAAACCACGTTATTCTTTTTGGGATTATTTGTAGACGGCCAATCTGTCATCGCCGCTAGGCACTCGGAGTCGCTGTCACGACTGTAGTACTCGTTGTTGTAGACGTCATCATATACGTCGACTGTGACGTACTCCTCCCCCTCCACGACCACACTCTTGGGCTCAGCGCCTGATGCCTCCTCTGGGGGCTCCTGGCCGTTTGTGGGGTGCTCTGCCTCAGACTTGGCAGACACATCTCCGTTGATGACGCCAACTGTGGTTGGGTGTGCTGGACGTATATGCAATACAACGCCGTCTCCAGCGCTTGGCGTGCGTAGTTGTGAGGAGTCCCGACAGGGTCCCGGTGTGCTTGAGTGGAGGTGGTAAAACGATGCGCTAGATTATAGCGCTCCAGGGGCTACCTGGGAGACGGGAAGCGTCGTAGTTTAAACAGAGATATTGAAGAAAAGACAAGTAGCGCAGTGTATTGTGCCTGTAGGTGGCACCGTAAACAACGAAGACAAGATAGACAAGGCTAGCGCCCAACTTAGTGACGAAGTCAAAGGAAGCTAGTGCGATTGGAATGCTCAGTGTAACTGTCTGTGTGCAAGGGGTTACGATTCGTTGTTATATACATGTAAAGTAGCTATTTTATATACTATGCGCTACCGTGTTTGCCAAGATACAAGTCCATCTGTGGCGCTACCTCCTAGCGCCTCTCCTCATGGTTTCCTCTAACAGCAACCTGTCAATGGCAACCTTTTGCACATGGATGACGGCAACCAACGGCGTTCTAACCCACAGCGACCAGCGGCGACTCTATATTGGCTTAGAATTGCATGAGTCTGCTCACTTTTAACCAACGGCGTTCTAACCCACAGCGACCAGCGGCGACTCTATATTGGCTTAGAATTGCATGAGTCTGCTCACTTTTATTATAACTCCAATTGGCCAGGCTGTTTTGGGTATGGTCGGAAAATCCTTGACAGACGCCGTGAGCGCTAATGTCAGCGCTACACATTGTATTAGTTCCTGACAGGTCCAGATGTCGGATTTAAGTATATCCAGTGCCGCCGTCATTGATCCTTTTAGACTTCTGATTGAAGTGCCTCGTCAAATGGCAGCGCCTGCTGCTGGCTCCTTCTAGAAGTGATTGAGGCTTAGTTAGAGTCCTCTCCCGCCGTCGTGTTAGCGCTATACGTTATGAGCCTCCTTTGTCCTTGGGATAGGTGAATGGAGTGTGCTGAAGGCTTGGTAGCTAGTGGTTAGGATAAATGTCTAAATCCTGTAGTAGGTTGCCAGAGCTAGGGCTGCTCTATATTCCCAACTGGTCGCTAGAGTCCTCAGTACGTCAAGTGTTGGTTGGCCTATAATGTCCCTTGATGTGCTCAGTCCGAGTAGAAGCCCATCATCTCCCCTCAACTGAAAAATTGACTGTCCTCAGTCAAATGCCGTCATTAATTTGGCTGCGCTACGGTCTGTATGATGCCGCTGGCGCCTTATAAAAGTCGTTTTCAGCACTTCACCTTCTCATGTTTTCCTTCCCATCTTTCCAGCATGTCTACTCCTTTTGATGCCTCTGCTCTCCGCAATTTCCTGGCTAAGGCCTCCTATTTATTCAATCGCGCTAAGTCTGTCGGTCCCGCCGATGCACCACAAACTGTCCCTGGCATTATGCAACTCTATTGGCGCTGGCTTGTGGTCCGCGGCTCTGACAGTTCCTGGGCACGGGGCGTCAAGGTTCATGAATGGTGCATGGCTCGGTACTGCGAATATGAGGGTGCCGATTGGTTACTACCGTTTGCGGACTTGTTCGTAAGTTTTTAGGTTTGATTTTGGATTCGTGGCGCTAAGGTTCAGCGCCCATACTAGGCTCCTTCTCTGTCTGACGAGATTGACGCCCTGCTGGCTAGTACCGAGGTTGGCGAAGTGAGTTCCCTCCTCTTCTTCCTCACATTTCCATGTTAATCCTGAGTAGTCGGTTGCTACGTCGCCCACTGTCACCAGTCTTCCTAGTGCCCTGTCAGCCCCTACCATTCCTTCCGCTCTGGCCGCTCCTGCTGCTCCTGTTTCTGTTCTGCCTCCTCCCATTCTTGGTAGTCCTTTTTGTGGCGATGATTCTCCTGCTCGTCCTGCACCCATCGTCGCTTCTCCCACTCGTACTGCACCACCTCACTCAGCCATCAAATGGATTGCCGTTACCGCCAGTGAGCCCCAGCCTGGACCTACCCATACTATTTCTCGCCTTCCCCCCCATAACTTTGCCGTTGTTATTAATCGCGTGCCCCCTGCTCTCGCTAGCCCTCCTAAACGTACCGTACGTCCTTGTTTTCTTGCCTCTAGTTCTTCTATTAACTTTGCTTCTCAGGTCAATCTCCCTGCTCGTGTTGCCCCTTTATATGCCATAAGTGTTTCCTTTTAAGATTGCTTGTCTCTAGCGCCTGATCGAGCCCTCCTTAGGCACCCAACCAGACTATGTTTACCAACGCGGAGCTTCGTGATTTGTTGTGCCTTCGTCACGATACTACTGTTATTGATACCGGCCTCCCAGCTGGTGTCCAAGTACTCGGCGCTAAGAAGAAGGTTACAGTGGCACCCGTGGAACGCCGTGCCTTTAGGGCAAAGATTGGCGTGGTAAGTGCTTGTTTGTTCCTGAAAGGTTGATGACGTCGCTAACTTCTTTCTCAGTGCGATAAATGCTGGTCTGAGAACGATCCCGAGGGTTGCTGGTTTCCTACCGCCTTTCTTCCCTGCTACCGCTGCGATGCGTTGAAACGGGGCTGTGCCTTTAATGGGATTCGTACTTGTGAACATGGTAGGGACGCTATCATGCAACGCAATTACGAGCACGCAGTCTTAGTTTGTAATGCCCGGGCCTTCATGCTGCAGCAATGCGATCTGGCCGCTACCTGTCAGCCCACTGTGATTAGCGCTGCAAGCCTAGCGCTTCCCACCATCCAAGATGGTACCACCGTTGCGGCCCCCTTTGCCCACTCTCCCCATTGTCCCATCCCTTTGAAGCGTAAGCCCGTTGTCACCTCTCCTGGCAAGAGTCCCGGTAAGCGCCGGGAGCTAGCGCCTGCTACTCCCGTGGTCTTGTCTTCTACCAAGTTGTCTACTGATGAAGGCGAGGATACCAAGAGGGATGCTGAGGACGAGGATGACGATGAGGCTGGGCCTGTAGTCGACACCGATGCGCTGTTGGTGGTACACGCTCTTCTGCTTTGCATTACTCCCCCTATCGCCGCTAACCCTTATCAGAGTGGCCCCAGTGGTAATCGGTGCATAGTCTTTGAGTTTTCCTTGTCAGGTTGCGCTAACTTCTTTGTCGCCAGGTCCCCTACTCCTTCGCTTCCTGTTGTCATGAATATCCCTCCCGCCGAAGATGTCGTGATGTCTGTTGCCGGCGCTACCCCTGCTCCTGAGCCTGTCATGGCTAGCGCCTCCCCCATCGCCCTTCCTATTACCCCATCTCTTACCCCTTCTCGTAGCCTCTCTTCCTTCCCCAGTACTCACGAGTCCTCCACCATGCCTGAGTCCAAAGAGACCTTAGTGGCTCAGGGCAAGCGCCGTCGCCGCTGGAGGTATTTGCCTTCTTATGGCATCCACCTTTCTTCCGCTAGGGCCATGTCCCCAGGCGATGAGCGCCATGAATGGACCCCCTGTGCTCCCATAACCATTCGAGTAATTCTGCATTTCCTAGTTAGTTCGCCTTTCCTCTGACCTCCACTAAGTTCGATCCTTTCTGGACTCCTCCCCCTGCCATGCACGTTTCTGGTGACACCTACCCTTGGCTTGGGAATGAGTTCTCTTATTCTGTCACTCCCCTTTGTCCTGCCGCCGATCTCCATCAACAACTTCGCCAGGTCGAGGACGTGACCGACGTCATCGGTAGTGAACTCGTCCTCCTATGTCCTCATGTCTCCACCTTAGCACGCCGTGAGCTCCTCCTGCTTGAGCTCCATGATGACATCACTGATGCGCTTGAGTGGCAAGCAAGTAACACCATTCAGGACAGGGACTTGTTTCCTTTGGGTGATCCCGCTCCCTCCGAGTCTGATGCGTAGTCGCCAGCCCATAGCACCTCAAACTTTTATGGATTTTGAAATTTTTGATACGTAGTTTGTGATAGCCCTACCAAAAATAAACGCTCCCCCCCCTTGTTTCGAAATTGTCAGTTTGTAAGTAATCAAAATACAAAGTAAGAAAAAGGGGAAACACTCAGTAAATCATCATGGCGTAGAAAACCCCTATTACCAGCACGACCCAATAGCCAATATCGCGCCAGCCTAGGAAGAAATAGGTATTGTCTGTAGAAAAATAAGTTGATTCATGCAAGAAGTTTTAATGTATAAGAAATAGAGTGCCACTGATTGCTTATAATTATTCAGTGATGGTGGCTATAAGCGCTAGATCTCGAAGGTTAACTTCCTCTTTGTGCGGCCTAAAATGAGTTCAAGCGCATCCTATTGGTTCTTGTCTGCGTCAGGGTCCAAGCCCCTTGAGAAGTGCTCTCCCACGCTGTCACTAGCTGAAACACTGCCCGAGTCCTATAAATTGCCCATGCCATGACAGGATCTCATCAGTCTTTGCGATGGAAAGCCCAACTGGCATCGTGTGGTCTCCCCGCTGTGATCATGCTCATCTCGTGATTAATCCCCCCACTTTCTTGGAACGTGCTACCTTGTTCTTCCACCACTACCCAGCGGTCGGTGTGCGCGGACTGATCGACGGAGTCGTTGAGTTAGGTTGTCGCTGCCAGCTACTTCGTGTGGCCTGTGAGATTTGGAATGATGACCTGCTGTTGACCCGTTTTGATATGGAGAAGAACTGGAGTCGGATTTTCCAGGTGCGCTATTGCCTTTTTCGCCCTCCTTCTCTTCTGATAGTCACCAAATAAAGCAAATTGCAACCAAGGAAACAAAGGAGCGTCTTGAGTTGCTGCTGGAAGAGAGTCACTACCTGGTTCGTTGCCTTATTACCCTGTCTTCTTCCTTCTAACACGTTGCCTCGCTAGGCACCCTGCTCGTCTACTGGTGGCTAGCTTTTTCGCGGTCCGGTTGAAGGCTGGCGGCCTCCCAGGCCTCTCCTTTTGCCCGGTCCTTAATGCTCATCCATCTCCCATGTCGTTTATGTAAGTCGGCTCCTTCTTTTCCGTGGCGCCACCAGGCTGACAGATTTTGGCTAGTTGATTTCTTTTGTCGTAGTTATATGAAATGCATCGCTGTTGTCCCCCCTCCCCCGTGATTGTTTGGCGCATGTAAGAGTTCCCAAGTATCTGTGACCCTGCAAGCAGCTTGAGGTATTTTATGGGTTCTGGCGCTGTTAACCTGGTTAGTATCATACCATGCCAGAACCTTCCCTCCTTCTTGATGACCCCGTACTCGTTCACCGGCCTACCATCCTAGGTCACCTTGAGCGCTTTCTCGTGCTAATGCCTGATGGCGGCTTTCCACATGAGAACAGTAATATAATGACCCTTGTGTGCCGGTACCGGATTCTGCTAGCAGCCTCCGACGAATGGGAAATAGATACAGACCCTGCTCTAGTCACCATAAATCCTTTATTAGCGCGTGCTTTAGGTAGTACTTATGCGTGTCGTAGAAGCTCATTACTGGTACCGCTTTGAGTCTCCATAGCCTTCTCTGCGAGACCAGGAGTTTGGTTAGTGCCTATACTCCCTTTTCTCCTGACCTTGGTTAGCTAACTCCTTGCCCTTTTCTAGAGCCTTTCATGGCTCCCCCTTCCAGTTCTTGTTAACCTTAGCGCTAGTAGAGCCGTGCTTGCCCACGTGGTCATTTCTTTTACGGCTTTAGAGCGTCGCCTGGATGAGGCCGGGTGGTACTCGTCCCCTGCTCATTCTGCCGCTTCTCCGGGCCCTTCCCGTGCCTCCTCACGCTCCAACGCCTCCCCCTCCAGTTGCTCCTCCCGCACCGCCTAACGCTGCAATGCATCCCCCTTCCAGTGCTCCTCCCACCTATAGGCGACACAAGGAGTGAGTCAAGGGCCCTCGTCAGTGGTCTTTGTCGTTGTCTTAGATTTTGTAGTCAAAGATAGTTTGGTAGTGCCACCTGTATTAGTATCGTCTATTTATTCACCCCTTTTGTAGTTACTGTCACATGCTTTAAGTCCGTAGCAGGAGGTGCTAACCGCTGGTGCCTCGTTTCTCGTGGTCTTTTACTGTTCCTCTTTGTCATCAGGAGTGATCTCGTCATCGTCCACCAACTCGGTCTCTTCAAGCTCTCGCAGTTTGGCTGTGTCAATGTCTAGCGCCAGCAAAGGTAGTGGAATGTGTTCACGTGCTAAGTAGGGAATGAGTCAAAACGCCGCTACCAGTCAATGCAAAACCGAGCTGTCCAACTCGCAGAGTACGTAGGCTCCTCCCCTATTGCAGGAAACTACTATGAGGGGCCCTAGGTATCAAGGTCGCATCTTTTTGTTATGGGTAACTTTGATTTTCGAGTTGCGCATTAGCACTAAGGCACCAGCTGTAAAGTTGTAGTCTCGGATAGTAGTGCTATGCTCGCTTTCAAATCATAATGCAGCCTGTTGTCTAGCTTGAAATACCACCTCATGTAGGCGCTCTAGATCCTCCATGCGTCGTTGTAAGTCAATGGCATGCCTAGCGATCAGATCGGTAGAGGACAGGATTGAGTTAGGTGGGGGTTGTAAGTACGTCGCCTCCACAACGTCCGCTGGAAGCAGGGGATGAGTGCCAGTCACCACGTAGTAAGGAGAACAGTCCATCCTCTTCCGTACGGTAACTCATTCAGACCAAAAGACTGAATAAGTTGCTTCACTCCAGCGACTTTTGTTGCCGTCTACCGCCGTAAATAGCACCTGTCATACATCAAAATGTGGCCTTTCCACTATACCGTTAGCGCGTTTATTGTATCCTGAGACTCAAATATGCTGTATGTTGTATTTCTTAGCGAGGTAGGTAAGCGCCTTAACTATTGGCGCTCCATTGTCTGTAACAATCTAGTGAAGGGCTCCCCACCTGCAAATAACATCTTCGAAGAGCCACTTAGCTATAGCGTTGGTATTTTCCTGCTGGAGCATACAAAACTCCAGCCAATGTACCAAAGAGCACCTTCCTTGGATAATGTACTTGTAGCGCCCCGACTTGGGCATGTGCATAGTGTTGATATATCTTTCCGAACAAGGGTGCTGGAGTCGCTACGGTTGGGGGAATAAGAACTTGGCACATCTGTTGGATTTGGCAGAGATGACAAGTGTGAATATACCATGCGATATCGGCACTAACTTGAGGCCACCAAAAACGTTCAAATAAATTTGCTCATGTTGTGTAGAGTCCTCGATGTCCCAAGTTGTCATGCATAGCACGCAAAATCCTAATGCGGCCCTCTGGTTTGATTACCAATTTGTGAGCACCAGCCCTATTTTGTCACCAAAGCCGGTTCTCAACCATAAAGAAAGTCGTCGCATATCGAATGAAGGCGGCGTATTCCGTATCTGTAAGGTCTGATGGTCGGCGCAAATCCTGTAACCACTTTCTAACCTGATCAACTCGTTGGTCTTCTGACCTAGCCTTAGCGCTACGAGGTACCGCTGAATATGGGAGGTTGCGACTATCTTCCTGTAAGGGTCTGGGTTCCTCGACTATCTTTAGATCATTAGATGGCTTAGCGACGTTATAGATACTGGCCATGTAAAAAGTTGATGGAGCCTGATATGGTTTAGGTTGATACGGGATGATAGGGTGTAGCCAGGTCAAGACAGGTTGGTCTTCGTGAAGGGCCGAAATAGGCAATTGGATAATATGTATGAAACCATGCAACCGGTCAATCCAGTCGTCAAATATGTCGTTATCGCTTTTGTCCAGTGCTTCGTCCTCTGGCTGCCTAGGTCATCTAGATAGTCCATCAGGTCCGTGAAACGCACTCTTGACGTGGAACATGAGTATTGCTACTACCCAGCAATTCATGCTAGCCGAAGGTTGAATGTCTGGATTCTGGAGCATTCCTTTGATGTAGCGTGCATCAACTTCGACAATCAAGTTTTGAACCCCAATAAGATACATGCGTAGCGCCTGAAACGCTCAAAACAAGCCATATAATTCCAGTTTGGGCTCACTATAGCGCGCTTCTCTGTTGTTTAGGGTAATCAATCCGAAGCAATTGTAGCATCGCAATGTAAGAAGTGTCAACGGCAAGTATAACGGAATCGGACGTAGTATAGTCAATGGGTACCAATGGCTTCGCTTCCTGCAGCGCCTTCACTAAATCCTTTTGGGCGTTAATTTGGTTGGGTCCGAATTTGAAGGGGATCCCAGAACGAGTTAGGCGATTAAGCGCATGCACTCGATGTGAAAAATAGTGTATGAACATGCGCAGCACGCCTACCATGCCTAGAAACGTGTGAACCTCCGAGAGGTTATGGCAGACTCCCCACTTTTCCAGAAGCGCTAATTGGCTCTCCTCTGGGATCCTGCCCTCAGGCATGCAAACATGCCCTAAAATTTTAAATTGCAGTGCGCAAAGAACCAACTTGTGTCCTGAGAACGTTCTGCCACAATACTTTATGCGCTGGAGCACCTGGTTAACCAATTGGAAGAAGTCCCATAGCGCCATGCGGATATTGGGATTTTCCGGGTGTACTTTGGGCTTGCCATTTACAAGGCGCCAATCTTTTGGGCTCTTAACGCCTACATCGTCGATAAAGCTAAGCACATGGTGGGGTATTTTGGGTTGTAGAATAAACGTAATGTTATCGTGGAATATGGGTACTGAATTAGTCCATCCCATGGGAAGTGTAACCAGTCGTAGCGCTCCAAATGGCGTTTGAAATGTCATCAAGTCGCAAGAGGAAGGGTGAATTAAGCGCTCGTCATAGCCAACGTACAGATCCAGGGTAGCGCCACATATTCTTCCTGCAAACGATTCAGCAACGTGATTGGGGAAGGGCGGTACCCCTGAATGACAAATCGTGACTTTGTTTAGCAGCTCCAAACTGTGAACTATATGTAGCTTTCCATTTTTCTTCAGTATACAAAACCATCGTGATCGGTAGGCCAAATTGGAAGGCTTGTAAACTTCTGCCGCTATTTTGGAACGAATAGTTTGGCAAACTTCGGCTTCAATACCCAGTGGTATAGGTCGGTTATGCTCGGTCCAAGGTACGTGAGGTATCGTTGGTATAACCACTGGTGGAAAGAAGTCAGTTCTAAGTTTACCGCGTTCAGAATCCTCCCAAGCAAATGCTTCGTTTTGCTTTAGCATAATGTTGGTCAATACATCTAGTTCCGCTGTCGTTAGAAAGCCTGTATCGTAGGCGCTAAGGAATAGCGCCCATCGTTCTTCCATAAATTGTCCGGTAGGCTCGAAGGGTGGCGGGTTCAGATTAAGCTTGGGAAGGGTTGCTAATGGGTCTCCAATGATCTTTCTTTCGATGCGAAATTCTTCAGGTATGCCGCTTGCTACCGGTTTTGTTTTAAGCGCTACTAGCTTGTACTTCTTTTTAACCTGAACCCCTTTGCGCTTAGGGGTACTGTTGTTAGCAAATGTATTATAAATGGAACTCTGGTTTCTAGCGAAACCGGATATCAAAAGTTCTTTAGTATCAGGAGTAGAAACAAAATAAGTGTCTGTCAAAAGGTTTTCAGTAATATCGGATGCAGTGAGGTATAAGTAGGATAAAGCTTTGCTAGTAAGCGACATAGAAGTGTTCAAGATTTCAGGGGCTAAAGGGGTATGTGATATAAAGGTTACTTGCCCAGTCCGATGATTATAGTCCAAGATAAGCGCTTCATCTCCATGATCCTCATCACTCATCTCCTCGATGGCGCCGGAAAACACTTGCAAGGTTTGTCGCTAACGTAAGGTCGCTTTCTTGGTCCCGGCTTCTGGAACCTTCCTCGAGGAAATGTCGGTACCGTTCTCCTGACTCCAGAATTGGGGTTCGCTTTCTTGGTCCAGGCTTTTGGAACCTTCCTCGAGGAAATGTCGGTACCGTTCTCCTGACTCCAGAATTGGGGTTGCTAATAGTTAGCGTCGTTTCATCCTCGGACATTGTTTTGACTACTGATTGCGCTAGCACATCAAAGGGCCTTCCTAATAATAAATCGTATGCCGGCGATCTAAGTATGTGAATTTGCAGATAGAACGTAAGATCACCAATAGCACATGGCACGTTCCGAGCCATCCCCAAGGATCAATCAATCGTGCCGTTAGCGCTCTGCATGTTAAGAATGATCGTTGGATCGTAAATGATGCCCAGCTCGTTAGTGACGTTGGCAGCCATTGAAATAATCTGTGATCCACTGTCCACGATAGACTCTATTTCGCTTTTCCTATCAACTGTCAGCATAATTGAGCGGATTGCGTGAGAGTCTTGGGCTACAGTTAAGATGGCGGGATCGTTGCTAGATCTTAGTGATTTGAGGTAGGTTTTGACCGGGTCAATGGAAGTGGCTTCTTTAGGTGGTGCGACCTCTTCCTTGGTTTCCGGGGCTACCGTCTTGGTTATGTATGCAAAACCAGGCAGCGTGTTGTCGCATTCGTCCACCGTCGCTATATTGTTAGCTACATTTTGTCGAGGGGTAACTGCGGTACACATCTGGTTCCTGACGTCTGGCACCATGCTGCATAACTCTCCTACCGATAGCGTAACCTGACTTTGCATGATGCGATCAAAAACTACCTTAGACTTTTCCAGATCGTATATAGGCGCTGTGGGTCGATATCTCCCTGTAGGTTTATCTGGCGCTCTGAAGTTGCAATTAAAGGGCGGGGTGTAGTTGCCCCTGAGACCTGCATAAGGATGTAGCGGTGGCTCCAGAACGGCCAGCGCCTTGGTTGCTTCGGGCACTTTGTCGTTAGCGCTAGAGGTTGAGGCTGGTGCTGGGGTGGGGCCTGTTGTCGCGCCCGATGGTCTATAATCTTTTAAAGGCTGCTTGCCCTTTTTGATTTCTACCCCATCAAAGACCTGATTCTTTAGCGACTTAAGCTCCTTCTCTAGCGTCTTGATTCTCTCTTTGCGAGATAACGTAGGTTGGTCGCTAGTAGCATTTAGCTGGAGTACTTCGTGAATTAGCGCTTGTTGAGGCGTTGCTTCCACTTCTGTTGTTGCCGTGCTATTCAGGTTGCCTGTTGCTAAGTTCCTGGGATTCCGATGGTGCCACTCGTCAATGCGTCCCTGGAACATCTTATGCTCAGGATAAAGGGGAATGCTAGCACCCAAAGGTAAGACTAGTTTCTCATCCATTCCACGGCACGCCTTTCCTTGTCGCAGATACTGTTCCAGGATAGCGCACCTACCCCTCGTCATAGTATGTCCTGCCTCACCACAAAAATAGCAAAGTCCCGTCTGCACGTTGTTTTTAGGTGTCAGGTTCCACTGATGACGGGGGCCTCTGGAGGCAAGCAGGTCCTTACTAGGCGGACTCGAAGTCTACAGAGAGTCTCCGGGTAACGGAGGGTGAGCTCCGGAGTTTTGGGTGGGGTCTGGGGTGGCTACAGAGCGCCGGAGTTTGTAGGAAGAGGTAGAGCAGGATCCTGGGCTAAGTCCAGAATATGGGGCAGGAGTGGGCGGAGCCTTGCTAGGGTGGAGGAGAGGAGGGGTGATCAGAAAAAGAGACTGAGATTGGAACTGGGAGACTGAGTTAGAATTGGAGTGAGACTTTCAGAGGGCTGAGAGACTTGAAAGAATAAGACAGATAGATTGAGATAAGTACGAAATAGACAAGAGAGTATAGAGACAAATTTATGGCAATATCAAGACTACTGTAACGTACTACGAGCTGCGGGTTAAGTACCAGGTGCCAGGTGAGCTCCAGGCCCCCTGGGTAAGGTCCGTGCCCCCCCTCCATGTGGTGCATCTCGTGCGGTGTATTGTCTGGTTGTCAGTCCTCTGCGGTCATGTGGTCCCAGGGGTGCAGATGGATTGCGGTGTATTGCCCAGGTTTGGGAGTGGCGCCGGGAGGGCGGCATCAAGTAGGGGGACGGCCCCCGGCTTGATCGATCAAGGCTTAGGACAGCGTCTGGGGCACATGGCACGTTGGCGGGGCTTCAGGCCTTATCCGGGGGCTGGGCATCAGGTTGGGCCGGGCCAGCCTTGGTCGGGGTGGCATCGGATCTAGTCGGTCTTGACCCGGTGTGTCCCGGGGGCACGTGGGGGGGTTGGGTTTTGAAGGAGGGGTTTCAGGTAGGAATTATTGGGGGGTCGGGGTGACGTAGATGTGGTTCGTGACACTAGGTGCCGAAAGACTAGTCGAGATCAAGGTTTCCAGTTTATTCATGACATTAGCGACTGCATTATTAACGGCATTTTCCAAATCCTCCTTCTTGACGTACTCGTTACGGTCATTGGCAGTGCTAGGCGCTGGCGACTCTAGCTTGGGTGCCATTCCTCCATGGTCTGTGCCAGGTCGCTGTAATGGTATACCCATATCCGTGCCCTTTAATACCCACTTTCCTGCCTCAAAGACCTTTTCTATGTCGTAGGGTTCCTTGGAGTGATGGTCATGCATAATGATCTCCAAGCGTCGCGCAATCTTAGTCCATAACGAAGTCGGGAATCCTTGTTGAAACAACCGGCGCTCCTCGTTCTCATATAACTTCCCATTTTGGACCAGCCATCTCGCTATCTGCTGGAAATCACAATAATAAGTTGATAACGCTCCTAGAGTATAGATCCTGGCCGCAAAGGTGTCCTGTACTAGCTTCTGGATTTCCATTACCGTATAACGCATAGCTTCTTCAGTGCCAGGATATAAATGAATGATAGCCTTTTTCCATTCATCATAGATAAAAGGCCTTGGTGCTGTGTCACTAGTAAGTCCTTGGAACTCCTTCAACACTGTCCATGATTTGGCTGTATCGTATGAGACGTATTTGGTGGCGTATTCCTTCATCTGTGTATTGTCGGTCACCTGGCAATCACGTAGCAAATATTCCAACTCTTTGAAATACTGCGTTAGTTCACGGAGCTTTGTTTTGTCCCATTTTGGTGACAAGAAGTGGTTTCTGGGTGGCATGCGCTGATTGTTCGGCTGATCCATACCAATAGGTGTGTTTGTCAAGGTAGGAAGAGTGGTGGTGCTTGTGTTACTTAGCGTCAATGTTGTAGGTACCGGCTCAGTTGGCTCTGAGTCGCTAGGTTCTGGCGATAATAGCCTGGATAACTCTTCTAGAGGAGTAAGCGACGTATAGTTTTTGCCTGCTAAGTACTCAAATGGTCAGGAAAAAGGGAAAAAGCTTTTGGCTAGGCTGTCTGGGGCAGCCTCAAGCTCCTGATCCAAAGTCTGTCTTGGTAGCATGCCTGGTAAGTGTGGTGAGTCGGTGGTACTTGGTTCAAACACGCTCTCCAACAGGAGGTGGCGCTGTTGCTGGGCTCAAGTTTCTGGCAGAATTCTGTTTCAGAAGAACCCTTCGCGGTGGGCTCCAAAATGATGACGCCAACTGTGGTTGGATGCGCTGGACGTATACGCAGTAGAACGCCGTCTCCAGTGCTTGGCGTGCGTAGTTGTAAGGAGTCCCAACAGGGTCCCGGTGTGCTTGAGTGGAGGTGGTAAAACGATGCGCTAGATTATAGCGCTTCGGGAGCTACCTGGGAGACGGGAAGTGTCGTAGTTTAAACAGAGATATTGAAGAAAAGACGAGTAGCGCAGCGTATTGTGCCCATAGGTGGCACCGTAAACAACGAAGACGAGATAGACAAGGCTAGTGCCTGACTTAGTGATGAAGTCAAAGGAAGCTAGTGCGATTGGAATGCTCAGTGTAACTGTCTGTGTGCAAGGGGTTATGATTTGTTGTTATATACATGTAAAGTAGCTATTTTATATACTATGCGCTACCGTGTTTGCCAAGATACAAGTCCATCTGCGGTGCTACCTCCTAGTGCCTCTCCTTGTGGTTTCCTCTAACAGCAACCTGTTAATGGTGACCTTTTGCACATGGATGACGGCAACCAACAGTGTTCTGACCCACGGCGACCAGCAGCGACTCTATATTGGCTTAGAATTGCATGAGTCTGCTCACTTTTATTATAACTCCAATTGGCCAGGCTGTTTCGGGTATGGTCGGAAAATCCTTGACAGACGCCGTGAGTGCTAATGTCAGTGCTACACATTGTATTAGTTCCTGACAGGTCCAGATGTCGGATTTAAGTATATCTAGTGCCGCCGTCATTGATCCTTTTAGACTTCTGATTGAAGTGCCTCGTCAAATGGCAGCGCCTGCTGCTGGCTCCTTCTGGAAGTGATTGAGGCTTAGTTAGAGTCCTCTCCCGCCATTGTGTTAGCGCTATACGTTATGAGCCTCCTTTGTCCTTGGGATAGGTGAATGGAGTGTGCTGAAGGCTTGGTAGCTAGTGGTTAGGATAAATGTCTAAATCCTGTAGTAGGTTGCCAGAGCTAGGGCTGCTCTATATTCCCAACTGGTCGCTAGAGTCCTCAGTACGTCAAGTGTTGGTTGGCCTATAATGTCCCTTGATGCGCTCAGTCCAAGTAGAAGCCTATCACCGTCACTCCCACTCGTGGCTGCAGTATGTGCAGCTCAAAGGTGGATGCGGGGTGTATACCCCTTCCTCGGGGCTCCCGGCTTTGCAGGGCAGTTGGTAGCGTAGTGGCCTGGTTGGCCACATGCAAAACAAGTCCCCGTCTGATCTGGTGGGTTGGCCGGCTTAAAGTCCGGCCTTGGTTTAGGACGTTCTCCGTCTGGCACCCACTCTGGGCGTGGGCAGCTCCGCCCTCGGTTTGCAGCGGGTTCTGCGTACTACAAACCGCGTGTTGCAGTCACGATCCAAATCAGCCTTTTTGGCCAAGAAGGTCCCCACATGCTGACCCCGTGAGGGTATCCCAGCAGGCGGTAGTCACCTGGTTCCCCCTTTGTGTCCACTCCGATGTTCGTAGTGGTTAGCAGTCTTAAGGGACTGCTCATACCTGATGGCATATGCCACAAACTCTTCCACATCATTGACTTCTGGGGACAGTCCGTCCTCACGTATCAGATAGTGGCGCATGTCTGCTGGAATGCCATCCAAGAATGTTTCGAGCATTGTATACCCGTCCGGATATACTGCCATATTCTGGGCATGGTTGTTAAGAGTATCATAGAACCCTTGCACTCCCAACTTCTCAGTGTACTTGGCAGACTGGAAATCCTGCCTCGCATCCTGGAGCATTGAGGGGTGCACGAATCGATCGTATAGTCCTGTAAGGACTCCTTTGAACGTCCAGTCATACTGGACATGGTTGACGTGCAGTACTGCCCATCGAAACCACCCCATGGCCTCTCCGGCCAAGAACTCAGGAAGAACGAAGATTCGTTCTCGTTCCATATGGTCACCTCCATATAAGCACATGGCGAGATGGATGCATACATCCATTGCCCAATCTTCCAAGTCGCTAAACTTGGACGTGCCTGTATAGGCGCGAATATGCCTACTGTCTGCTTTACGCAGCTTCACCCCGTCTGGTAACCGTAAGGTTACACCCAGGGCATCATTGACTACTCGATGCAGGCAATCATGCATGGCTTCACGATGCATTCAAATGGCCTCCTGCTGACCTGGGGATTTAGTCACCAAATCAGCGGCCTGGGGAAGTGACTTCTCTCATCCACCCTGCGGAGGATGTCCCGAGCCTCCTCAACTGTGGGCATAATTGCCCTTGTCTCGAGGAGTCGACCTAGGGCTGTCATCTCAGCCGTTACCAGAGGCATCACGTCTCGTGGTGCCATCTCAATCGAGGAAGTCTCCTCGATCATGATCGTTGCGCCGCCCTGGGACTGGAGAAGCTTGATTCTCCTGACTCCGCATGACGAATTGACGACGCATCTCGTCAATGGGCTTAGTGCCCTCGAATACAATGCCCTGATCATTGATAAGGGACTGTCCCTTAATTCTGAGGTTGCCATTGCACATACGTTGATACGCGACTCTGTCGCTCAACGTTTCCGCCATGGGCACGCACGGCATCACAGATGCCTCGCTCTCCATCTTGAGCATGGTACTATTGTGCCCATCCAGACCTGACATATCTGTCCTAAGGTCTTGGTTACGCATGTGTGGGGGCTCCTCACACCACCCTTGTCCTGCTGGAGTATAGAAAGTACTCACTGGTCTTACTTCGGGCACTTCCTGTGCCTGTGCTAGTGCCTCCACTAGCTTGATTCTGACGTCTTGATTGCACTGTGCCGAGCATTCCTCGGACATGTGGCTCCAGGGGGTCGAGGCCTCCGATTGCCATGTGGCCTTCCGCTGCACATATATTTGCAGCTCAATAGTAAGCACTCTCACCATCAAATCAGTATACTTTGTACTGAATACATTGGGCACTTCGTGCCCTTGTTGCCTAAGTGCTACTATATGTGCTGACGCATAGCGCTCGAGTCGCGCTTGGATGGTGTATTTCATCACCTCTGGGTGCAAGTCCCAGAACACCCCCAAGCGCATGGTGCACGCCGTTTTCAGCCGCTGCTCCTCTGCTCCGGCATCATCATCACTTGACAACTCAATCACCTCCTCTGGAAGCTCTACAACCTCTGGAGCTTCCTCCACTGCTGGTGTGCACGGGAATTGGTTTTCTGTGTGGGATACTTCTGGACTTGCAGCCTCCTCTGGTACCTCTTCTATGCGGGCTTCCGCTATCTTAGAAGGCATTGAGCCCGCTGTGGACCGCCTGGTCCCACTACTCCGGCTCGGAGGGAGAGCTCTCCCAGTCCGTACTGATGACTCAGTGTCTCCTGGGGCGCCATAGGCGCCTGTTGACTGTCGGCCGTCCTCAGGGGGCCCTTTCAAAGCTAATCGGCTAGACCGTCGCAGTCCTCCTGGCAACTGCATAACTGGGGGAGTTAATCCCCCTGGCATCTTGTCCTGGAGACGTTGCTGACCGTCCTGCTGTGAGCTTTCAGCTCTCTGGGCCTCGCTTTCATTCCCAGCCAGGTCAGTGCTCCGACCTCCGTCTTGAGCCTTAGGTCTTGCCTGACCCGCATTGGACGCTGACATGTCCTGGGTGTCTGCTGGGTCTCCCCATAGGTCATGGGCATTCCGCCCACCGTCAGTGGAAACTGCAGGTATGGGATTACTTATTGATTCCCTGTTTGAAATTTGCATGGTGTGGCTGTGCAAGAAGTTCGAGAAGCTGATAGAGTTCTGTCAATGAACTCAGCGACTGACGTCGGGTACTAGGCAATAGATCCTAGCTGGCTGTAACGAAGTTACAAAGGTTAGAGAGCTTAGTGTGCACACACGACACTGAATCAGACCAGACCGGTCTATTGGCAATGTAGTGTACACAAAGATAAGCTGCTTTGTAAGCAGCTGGTAAACTAATTTATATAGTAATGTAAATTAATATTATATTATAATAAATATAATATAATAGTATCTACTGTAAGGTAAGTAAAGCTATGTGGCCAACGCCACATAGCGGACTACGCTACACACCCCCCAATCAGACCGAGCTACGGTCTTGAGATAATACGACGGTCATGCCGTTGGTAAGTCAGGGACGGGGGCAATGGGAGAGTCCCCAGGCTCCCGGAATAGATCGGCAGTCGCGTCGTCCATATCGTAGTCGAGGAGTTCATTTTCGGGTGCGGGCACGTAGGAAGTACCCGAAGGCCCTGCTACTGGCAGGGAATCGTCATAGTCCCGGAGGGGGGACAGTGTGAGATTGGGGTCGATGGTCGACTCCGGGACAGGTGGTTGGGGATCAGGCAGATCCCCGGTGTCGGACGGGTACTGGCGCGTCCAGATTTTGTGGGCATGAATGTCTTGCTCGATGGAGAGGTACATCCCCTTGGCGAGCGCGTTGTCGTATGCACGACAACTGTCCTGCTGCTGGAGCATCAGGCGTTGGGGATCGCCAATGGTGGCCTCGCGCCACCCATCCCACTGAGGGATGGACTGGGGTGTACCGTAGTGGTCGAGGCGTTGTAGCCTCTCGTCGTCGATAGCAGCCGCCTCGTTGTAGAGCCAGCTGTCGCTGAAGAATAGATGGGCCAAGTAGGTGACCCCATAAGTGTACGCGTGGTCAGCCCAGCTGACCGGAATTTGATTGTGAAGAAGGACACGTAACGCGTCCGAAGTGGTGAATACGGAAGCTGACGCTTCCGGGATGTCCACAGCCCGAACCTCGAAGGTAGGGTCGTCGGCGTGGAGAGGCTCGAAGGCTTGCCCCGTGGCCGCCTCGTACTCAGCCACGGCCTCTTTGTAGAGGCCTGGCCTGGCGAAGACGTAGGCCAGGTACTTGTATACCGTGGCCTTGGAGGGGCAGCTGGCGCTGAGGGCGCGTACAAGCGCAAACCCAAAGAGGCTGCGCCAATGAATGCGCATGGCTCGGTCCATGGCCAGACCGGTCCACACGTTGGACGTTCCAGGGCGTCCATAGAGGAGGGCATATGAGCCCAGGTAGTCCAAAGCAAATGGTTGCTTTGGATCAGGGGGGGTAAGGCCGACAAAGGCAATTTTCCCTCCCTCTTTGCGGCGATAGAGCTGCGATGGCACAATCATTTGCGGGACGTTTTCCCGCTTCTCTGGACTCGCGAAGGGTACCGCGATAGTCCTATACTCGACCTCGTCAAGTAAATGAGACATAGCTCTGTCTCGGGCCATAGGGTGGCAGTTGAGCGCCACCCGCTTGAATTCGTTGAGCAAGAGGTAGCCCAACTGACGCTGACAAAGCGGCGTAAACTGGTTGTTAACCAGTGCGTGAAGTCTGCGGACTTCTCGAGGACTGCGGGGAAACCCGCGAGGTGCAACTTGGTACACCTTACTGTTGTGGGGCGTCGCGGCGGCGTTGCCCTGTTTATCGTCCTCGAAGGACCTGGCTGTGCGGGCTTCTTGCCCGACGAAGATGGTATTGGTCATTGGCGACCAATAGAATTGGGGAGCCAACCCCGCGCCAAAGAATGAGTTCTGGCGCTCAATAGTGTGATCACGGTAGATCACCACACTGAGCGCATCAGGGATGCGCCCGGTTTCGTCCTCAAGGAGGGCGGCCCCTCGTTTGGCGCTGTTCTGCGCCCAACGCTCCATCTTGGCTCGTTGATTGCTGTTGCGCCGTTCGCATGCCATACGTTGTGCCGCCGTCTCGTGCAGCACTGGGGATTCCATACGAGCCTCTTCAGGCTTCTCATACCAATTGTCATCGGAGGGCGGGGAAGGCAGCCTCTCCGGCTCTGACTTCTCAGATCGTGGGTCCATTGCCCACACACACCGCGGAAGTCGGGCTGGCAGGCCCTCTACCAGTATAGCAGGTAAAAAGGGGATGTTAGCCCCTGGGGCCCCTTTCGGGGCATCCTTGGGGAAGTGCACGTTGACGTAGGCGCGCCCTTCCGGTTGCTTACCCCGACGATCCTTTCGGGGTTGTGAGGCCTTGGCCTCAGTGGGGCGTGTGCTCACGCCCCTGGAACTCTGCTCCCCAGAGTACGTGGTGGATACCACGGATACTGGTCGCGAAGACGCGACCTCAGACGTGCCGCTGGCGAGGCACTGGATAAGCCAGGGGGCGGCTGGAGCAGGAACATCTTCATAGGGGAGGATGTCCCATCCTAGACCGGCCTCCCGGCTGGGGGCAGCAACGCTCGACTTAATCGAGCGGGAGGGCGCGTCCTCCACTCCTTGCCGACGCGCCCTTTTGCTGGAGTCGGTGTCCCGACTCGGGGGTGTAGTCTGCCGCTTACGAGCGGCCGAAAGGGCAAGGAGATCAGTTTTGCGCTGAGCGCGCATATGATCCATGTCGTCCATCATCCGGCAGATGAGGACGACTGCCTCCGCATCGCGGAGGAATGATGACTCTGCGGGTACATCGTACCCGTTATCTCCCAGACGTTGGAGAAGGGTAGCCAGGACTAAGTCCTGGCTGTGAGTGGGCTCGACAGCCCGTGCTTTTCCTTTGTCACGTCGAGGACGAGAAGGGTAGCCAGGACTAAGTCCTGGCTGTGAGTGGGCTCGACAGCCCGTGCTTTTCCTTTGTCACGTCGAGGACGTGACTCTTCTTCTGAGCTGGGCTCGGATTGGTGCGGCATTTCCAGCCGCTGTAGCAAGGAGAGCTTGGCCAAGCTCTCCATCGGCGCATCAGCCGATGAACTGATGCTCCGTTCTGTATTGAGAGTTTCTGTACTCTCAATGGCCGCGGTGGCCTGCACGAGGGATGCTTTGCGTCCCTCTAGATTGTCAATTGGTGCTGTGGTCGACAGGGAAATCGACCGGCCTCCCTTGGCTTGCGACTCATGCAAGTCGCTGTACTGGGGCATTGCGCCCCAAGCCCCCATCCAAGCCGGGGGGTACGGCATCATTACGGGCACACCACCCATCCCAGGGTAGTGCGCCGGGGCGGTAAACTGGGGAAAAGGATGTGTCCCCAGTTGCCCTGTTGCTGGTACGGGGGCAAGCTGCCTCCATGCCAACGCTGCTTGGGGGCTGACTAGCCCCCCGTAGGCCTGTTGCTGGAATTGGCCCTCGGTGTGATGTGGCGCATAAGCGCCTGGTGCTGGTTGTTGGGGCTGATAGCCGCCCACAGGTGCGTTCTGGGGCATGAAGTTGCCCTGCATGGTTTGAAGTGGCGGATAGCCACTGATCACTGGCTGCTGCGGCAGGTAGCCCACCGCTGGTAGTTGCTGCTGCTGTGGGAAGCCCACAGCTGGTTGCGATTGTCCCCACTGGGGCGCATTTTGGGTCAGCGGGGGAGCCATCTGCCCCCCCCTTCAGCCAACGGTAAGACCGACGGCGTACTCTCAAACTGCTGCTGCTGTAGCTGCTGCTGCTGCTGGTCACTCAAGTCCACGGGCATGCTGTCCATGGTTGGGGAAAAAAGCGAAAAAGAAATTTCGCCTTTTAAGATGTGTTTCAGCCACAGTTGCTGACCAACTCAGCCAAGCCGCGATCGGCACTGCCGATCAAATTAAGCGCCGGCACGCTTACTTAATTGATGTGGGCGCTTAACGCCCTTCAACTCCAAATAACGGTCAAGTGCCGCTAACTTGGAGCAATGGGAGTGTGGCTCCCATGTTGTGTCCCCCAGGGACCATCGTACTTCAAACTCGAGCGTGTTACGCTCAGTCCACCGGTGCCCAATTATGCACTCGACGAACCATTTGTCATCGTCTCGAGCCCCAAAATCATAGGGGCCCGGGGTTGCCCTGTTAGGGAACAGCGCATCGTCAGACGCGCTGTACGGTCGCAACAGCAACACATGAAACTTAGGAACGATGTGTCGTTCCTGTAATGCCAAAGGCAACTCCAGCACGTAGTTGGAGGTACTTGGCTCTGCGTCTAGGATGCGGTATGGGCCTACCCATTTTGGGCAGAGTTTACTCGCCCGTCCCTTTGGGAGCCTCAGATTACGTGTTGATAGGTATACCAACGCTCCTACTGCTATTGGCGGATCTGCTCGCCTACGGTGATTGGCGTTTTTTGCCTGAAAGACTCACGCCTCTATGATGGCGTCATGCGCTGCCGCTATGTTCTCCAGGGCCTGCCTGGCGAACTCAACAACTCCGCGGTGAGCCACTGTGTCAGCACGAACTTCGTGCAGCATGGAGGGCAAGTACCCTCCGTTGAGTTCAAAGGGCGCATACCCTGTGGTATCCGAGATACTCGCATTAATTGCAAACTCAGTGAGTGGACACCAGTCCACCCAGTCCCATTGGTCCAGGCGAACAACTGCCCTCAAAATCTGACCTATACTGCGGTTAGCCCGCTCTGTCTGCCCATCCGTTTGAGGATGGAAGGACGTCGACATGAGGAGTCGCGCTCCTAGCAGTTTGTGGAGTTCTCTCCACCATTGAGACGTGAACTTTGAGTCACGATCGCTCACAATGGTGCTAGGCAGCCCATGCAGCCTAATGATCTCCCTCAGGTAGATCCACGACAGCTCCTTAGCCATCATCGTAGTTCGCACCGGTATGAGGTGCACCATGCTCGTCATGCGGCATATGACTACCCAGAGGTAATCGAACCCTCTGGACTCGGGAAAGGGACCTACGAAGTCCATTCCAATTGAGTCCCAGGGTTTCACCGGCACAGGTAGCTGGTGTAGCTTCCTGGGAGGGGATCCAGGGGGCAACTTTGCCCTCTGACACGCTGCGGTTTCACCGGCACGGGTAGCTGGTGTAGCTTCCTGGGAGGGGATCCAGGGGGCAACTTTGCCCTCTGACACGCTGCACATGACGCGCAAAACTTAGTCACTTCCTGGGCCATACGTGGCCACCAGTACCATCTCCGGATGTAGCCCAACGTCCGGGCGGCACCAAAGTGCCCCACCAGGGCATGGGCCTGGTCCAAGACCCACGTAACAATGGTACGCGTACGGGGGAGGCATACCACTGCCACCCCTTGACGGTTCTCCGTCGTGATGAGTCCACCAGGCTCATGCCTGAACCGAGGATGGTTGTCAGGATTGGCGATTATCTCGGCGAAGAGAGAATCATCGCCATAATCCTGCACCACCTCCTGCCAGAAGTCGTCATTGCCCAGGCTAGGAGGCTGGGATGAAGGCAATTTGCCTTTGAGCATCTCCGCAAGCGTAATGGGTACATCGTGGCACTCGTGCTCCCTAGTGGACGCTGGATCCACGGCTTCATGCTCCTTGAGCAACTGGGCGACTACATCCTGCTCTTCACGCTGCTCTCTGAGGTGAGTGCTTCGCCTCCGTTCATCATCACGCATGGCGCTGATGACGCCCAAATTGCGCTAAGGTGCACTATCACTAGTACAGCTACTTAGTCAATATAGCTTTGGACGCGCTAAGTATGGGAGAGAGTCCCGGACAGGTCCCAGAGAACGCACAGTAGGCAAGAGGTTGGTGGTAAGGAAAAGGGGAGATTGGCGCTTATTTAAGGCCCAAAAATGCGGCAAGAGTATGCTAAAAATCACCAATAAAAGGTGCTAAGAGGCGCGGGAAAGAGTCGCCAAGGAAAGGCGCTAAGGAGCGCGGGAGAGAGTCGCCAAGGAAAGGCGCTAAGGAGCGCGAGAGAGAGTCGCCAAGAAAAGGCGCTAAGGAGCGCGAGAGAGAGTCGCCAAGAAAAGGCGCTAAGGAGCGCGAGAGAGAGTCGCCAAGGAAAGGCGCTAAGAGACACTGTAAAGGGGTCACTAAGAGGCGCTAAGTGTTAGCACCTAAAAGAGATGATAAAATGACGAGATTGCTTAGCAGATCTAAGCGCAAATGCCTTGCCGTAGTTGCAAGACACTAAGAGATTGCAGACAGAAAGGGTGAGAGAGAACTAAAGCAGAGTCCCCTTGCCGACACGGTCAACAAAAAGGTAGTCTGTTGCGTAGGGTGACCAAAATGTTGGGATACAATCCCTACTGCCAAATTGATTGAGTACTACTAACAAAAAGTAAGTATTTATATGTAAGTAAATGCCCTGAATTAAACTATATGGTGAAAAAGGTCCACAATCATGCTGTCGTTCTGAGTCGGCAAGAAGCTAAGCGACGTCAGGTGCTAAGGTGAAACTCCAAGCTGCCTGTCATAAAATACTTCATCATTCCTGCTGCCACCGGCTAAGAGCATCATGGGTGCCAAGTGTCTGTGTCCGTGTACGGCCCTGAAGGGTGAGTGGCAAGGTGCGGCAAGGTGTCAAGAGGAGTGCTAAGAATAGATGGTGCCATAAAGAGTGGTCCTGGAGTAATTAGAGGCTCCAGCTGCGAGTTATTAACATAAAAATATGCAAAAATTAGCCCCTGGAGCGCTAAGACGTGCCGCTCCTGGTGGTTCCAGTGTGCCAATGTGAGGTGCTTGTGTTGGCGCTATCCATGGTCATCTATAATGGGAGCTCATCAGCGCGTACTTCCAGGACATGCTCCCTGAGCTCCTGGTATCGGTGGAGAGGTAAATCCTCTTCATCAGGGTCTATGCGGCAGTCTGCCTGCACATACTCATGAGGCTCGTGAGCCTCCCCGACTACATCACTCTCAAAGTAGCGTGACAAGCAGTCTGCCACTTTGTTGAGTTCACCTTTAACATAGGTGATGTCGAACTGGTATCTCGACATGTAGTCTATCCACCGTCGCTGACGCGGCGACAAGTTCACCTGAGTTTTAAAGAACTCAAGGGCTTTGTGGTCCGTTATGATGTGGATGGGATATCCCATCAGCTTATCCTCCCACTTGAGGAGGGCCTTGAGTATGGCAAGAGTCTCCAGCTCATGCACCGCATAGTTTTGCTGGGCCGTCGTAAACTTCTTCGACATGAACCCTGCTGGGCGGCACGTCTGCCAGCTGCTTCCCTGGCCGTACATGGCTCCGACGCCTGTCTTGGACGCGTCGCAAATGAGCCATATTGGCTCGTCCCGTCTAGGGTCGATTGGTTGAATCACCGGAGTCTTCGTACAGATCCGTTTGACCATCTCGAAGCACCGCTGGTGCAACGGCCTCCAATTGAACGGTGATCCGTTCTGCGTCATGGCCATAAGTGGCCCAGTATAGGCTGTGACATCAGGCAAGAAGCTCGATATGTAGTTGACAAGGCCAACAAATTGTTGGATGTCATTGTAGTTTTGGGGCGTGCGCCACTCCCAAATACGATCGAGCTTGTCCTGATCAGGGTGGATACCCCGCTCATCTATGACATGCCCTAGGCAGTCTATACTCTGAGCGTAGAGCTCACATTTTTTCCACTTCAAGTACAACTTGTATTTGCGCAGTCGTTCGAATACGACTCTGAGGTGCTGCTCATGCTCCTCCATGGTATCCAAGTAGATGAATATGTCATCTAAGTAGACGTGCATGAAACGTCCTATTACGTCTCGGAAGATAGAGGTCATTAGCCTCTGGAAAGTTGCTGGAGCATTGCAGTCTCCAATCTGCATTATATTGCTCGTAAATGTACCCATGATCGACGCAAATACGGTCTTGGGTACGTCCTCGGTGTGAATGCGCACCTGCTCGTAGGCGTCAGTAAGGTCAATCTTTGAGCGATACTTCGCCCGAGCCACGTCTTCCCAGATCACCTCTTGATCTGGTAAAGGAGTTACATCCTTTATGGTATTGTCATTGCGCTGACGCGCATCAAGAGCTGTTCGAAGGGTTCCATCCTTCTTCGGGATGCACAATAACGGTGCAGCTTGAGCGGTGGTGCATGGGGACCACCATTGAGCATTCAAATAGCGATTAGTCTTATCGCGTAGTTGCTCCTGGAGGGCGTGCGGGTGGTGCATGGGGACCACCATTGAGCATTCAAATAGCGATTAGTCTTATCGCGTAGTTGCTCCTGGAGGGCGTGCGGACAGCGCAGCAAGTGGTACTTATACTGCTTGTTCTCGTCTATGAGATTAATCTCATGGTTCACCTCCCGCCATGGTGGGAGCTCCTCCTTGGTCCCATTGACCATGTCGGCAAATTCTTCTTGCCATTGCTGATGCAACCGAGGAATATCTTCCTCACAAAGGCTTGTCGCCTTCTGTTTCCCCTTCATGCGTACCGGGGGAAGTACTTCCACCGTCTCTGAGGGTGGCCGAGGCGGCGGTGCATACTGCTTGCGCAGTGCAAGCACCCGATTGACACTGTCATCAGGTATATGTAGTCTCAGCGGGGCACCCGCTGCCGCTGCCTTATAAGCCACAAGGCTTCTTCCTTCACGTACAAGCGAGTACGCTACGGATACCTCGTCCGGGGCTGGCTGGCGATACGCTGGTTTGACGGTCATCCGTCTCTGGTGCGCATTTTGCGCACACGTGGCTGCCACCAGCTCGTTCCACTCTTGCGGCATTCAGGGGTCGTATGCCCAGTCGTACTCCGGCAGGGGAGCTGGTCGCTCCCATAGGGACCGTGTGTCCCCCTCTACTGAGGCTTCCGCCTCTCGGATGCTGTCTTTCAAGTCTTCCAACTTGACTCATGAGGACGTAGGTGGACATACATCCACTGAGTCCTCCCGTCGTCTCGCCTTTCGATGGTGTTTGTCTGGAGGCCTTGCGCCTCGAATCTCAGGAGCAATTATTCGCTCGTTGCTCCTCTTGGAGGCTTGATACTCCTCCTTGCTCATCATTACCACGTTGTGGTCTGCACTCAGTCCAGGCATAGCCTGCACTTCCTCCTCCACATCCTCCACGGCCGGCACTCTGCGCTGGCCAAGTCATGGAGAGTCCTTGCGTTTCTCCATAGTGTGATGATGTCGCAGACGATTATCAGTGTCGTCTGCTGTAGCTCGTTCGGCTGGGATCACTTTCCCATTCACTAGTACCTGACATTGGTCAAAGTCTAGTATGACTTTGTTACGCCGCATGAATGGTATTCCCAGTATCATATCGTAGCAATCGAAGTTCGCTACATCCATGTATTCCCGGCTACGTGAGCCCGGCGTTTGGACATTCACATTTGTCCCATACTGCACCATGGCTCGGCTCCCTACGGTGCCCAGCTGTAACGCCAATGGCGTATCCAACTCCTGCACGGATATTCCATACACATGGGCGAACTGGGGTGTTATGCCCGATGTGGTACTCCCAGAGTCCCATAGGGTCCATGCCTTGTGGCCGTCTACGTCCACATACGAGACCAGGCACTCCTTGTCTGCTCGTTTCAATGTAGGGCGCTGCAAAGTGCCCTCTGCACGACGAAGGGTCACCTTCTTCATCCGAACTACATTATTCTGTTCGGGATCATTTGTGGACGGCCAATCCGTCATCGCCGCTAGGCACTCAGAGTCGCTGTCGCGACTGTAATACTCATTGTCGTAGACGTCATCATATACGTCGACTGTGACGTACTCCTCCCCCTCCACGACCACACTCTTGGGCTCGGCGCCCGATGCCTCCTCTGGGGGCTCCTGGTCGTTTGTGGGGTGCTCTGCCTCAGAATCGGCAGATACGTCTCCATCACTCCCACTCGTGGCTGCAGTATGTGCAGCTTGAAGGTGGGCGCGAGGTGTATACCCCTTCCTCGGGGGTCCTGGCTTCGCAGGGCAGTTGGTAGCGTAGTGGCCTGGTTGGCCACACGCGAAACAAGTCCCCGACTGCCCCGGTGGGTTGGCTGGCTTGAAGTCCGGCCTTGGTTTAGGATGTTCGCCGTCTGGCGCCCGCTCTGGGCGTGGGCGGCTCCGCCCTTGGTTCACAGCAGAGGTTCTGCGTACAACAAACCGCGTGTTGCAGTCACGGTCCAAATCGGTCTTTTTGGCCAAGAAGGTCCCCACATGCTGACCCCGTGAGGGTGTCCCACCAGGCGGTAGTCGCCTGGGTCCCCCTTTGTGCCCACTCCGATGTTTGTAGTGGTTAGCAGTCTTCAGAGACTGCTCATACCGGATGGCATATGCCACAAATTCTTCCACATCGTTGACTTCTGGGGACATGAAACAAAGTCAAGTATATGGTTAGCCTTACGGTCACACCAACAGAACCAGATCGATCTTCGATTCTAGTACTACGAGTATGACAGTAAAATTGGCTACCTTATGTAAGGCAGCCAGCATGTATTTAAAGTAATATTAAATAATTAATGTAATTATTCAATTGTTCTAAACTATGTTACATGCCCCCCTTTGAGACTGGTAATCAGTCTCAATGTAGGAGGGACAATCAGTCCGATTCAATATGTAAGTCAATGTGGAGGCACTCTGGTCCTCCACGGCTCAAAAAATGTCCTAGTCATCTGTCAAAAAATACAACGCCGACGTTAACCGACAGTATGAATTGAAAAGGAGATGAGCCGCCTACGAGAATTACGCAGACGGCGGACGCGACAACTCGCGAGCCGTATCAATCCTCATCTCAGTGTCGACGTTAACCGAGGATGATGAGGCGACGGGACCCGACGATGTTGAGGCTGTAGGAGCCTGCACTGACGCGGAATGGTGTGATGGAGAAGGAGGATATGGCCCGTGTCGAGAACGGCGTTGCCATAGATCTCGACGGTTGGGGTTCATCCCCACAGGATAATAGAGGCCAGTTTCAAGGTACTCATGACCTTGAGAAAATTCGCGAGCGAGCAATGCGTGAAGACGAATCATATCGTCATCTGTTGGCAGTCGCCAGTCGTCCCACCGCGCGATGGCCGGGGGCTCCCCATAGATGTCAAGTCGACGATGACGTTCATCGTCGACATCGCGGAACTGCTCAATGGAAGCAGTGGCTGCAAGAAATTGGTTCTCGAGATAGACCACGCCGAAGGTATAGGCGTGATCTACCCACTCCACTGGTACACGGTTGGCTATCATAGCCCGCAGCACGTCAGCATCGGTTATGTTGACGGCGTTAGCCGCGTCGAAATATGGGGCCCGGAACTGGACATCAGTCCAGCTCATTGGTACGAATGGGGTGCTCGGATTGGTGGCGTCGTAATCTGCGACCGCCTCTCGATACAGTCCAGGACGCGCGATAATCAAGGCTAACAGCCTTGCAAAGCGTCCTCGCGCTCTTCCCGAGGGAGAAAGTCCACGAGTGAGGGCGTGGCCCAAAAGAGTACGCCAGTGGATACGATACGCTCGATCCACTGCAATGCCGTACACGGAATTCATCATTCCTGGTCGACAGAAGTAAAGTACGTTCTGCGCCAGCTTTTCCAAATCGAAGGTGAAACGTACACCTTCGGAATCAAACCCAGTGAGGGTGAAAAACGGTCTCCCGGCTCGGTCCTTCCATCGCAGGTACCCGTCGGGGGTCGGCATGACCACAATGTTCATGTGGCGCGACGAAAGATCCAGAGGGGGCAAAATGTGCTCGTACTCTGGTGTACACACCAGAGCCATCGTCCTATCCCTCATTGTCGTATAGTAATTGATACTGATGAAATGTGCTCGTACTCTGGTGTACACACCAGAGCCATCGTCCTATCCCTCATTGTCGTATAGTAATTGATACTGATGCGCTGAAACTCGCGCAACAGGTAATAAGCTTCAGTGCGCATCGACACTGACTTGAACTTGTTCTGCGAAAGCTCATAGAGCTTTCGCAACTGCTGGGGATTCATTGGGAATCCCCTCGGTACCACCCGGTCCAGCTCCTTCGAGGTATGGTAATACCTCTCTCCCGTCTCTTCCTCGTGCGTCTTCGCGGCCAAGGCTTCATCACTCACAAATACTGTATTCGTGAGTCGGGAATAATAAAAGTGGCGGTCGAGCGCCTCGCCGTAGAACCAATTGGACCGCTCCACCAAGGTCCCGCTGATGAACACACCGAGGCCATCAGGAATACGGCCTGTG
>JAMWFC010000117.1:2730414-2775531 GCA_027475525.1 Macrolepiota albuminosa
TCGTGATCGGTGAAGTACTTGTCTCGGGGAGCGCGGCGGATCTGGTTCAGGGTTCCTTCGTCGTTTAAGATCAGTACAGCATTCAGATGTTCGGGAGGGATCACCACGCGATGATTGAACGCAATGCGTTCCGCCTCGAATGACTTCTTGGGGTAGACGTCTGGTCGGCGGGTAAGGGCATCGGGCTTAGCTCCCAGTCATCCCGGGCAGTACTGAATCGTGAAGTCGTACTCCGAGAGGATCTCGGACCACCGGGCCTGCCGTCGACTCAGTTGCTTGGTAGTGGTGAAGTACTGCAGGTTGTTATGATCCGAGTAGACCTGAATCCGATGCCGGGCTCCGAGCTGCTGTAATTCTTCCCGGAGGATCGTATTATGCCTATACTTTACCATGGTTTGCTCCGGGAGTTCTCCCTGCGTGAGGCGATCCCCGAATTCGACCAGGCAGTGAGCCCATTCCTCCGGAGTGCCTTCGAAGTCGTCGTGTCCGAATTCCACGAGCAGCGTCCTTGTCCGTTGCGCGAAGTCCTCCGGTGAGATCCTGAGGGAGCGGAGTATCTCGTCCCGTTGCCGTTCATACTCCTCGAGGCGTCGTCGTCCCATTGGCGAGGGAGGGGTTCGAGCGGGTGGAGCGGCGGCCAGGTAATGACGAGGGGGGTAGTCGGGGTAGGGGGGTCCTCGGGGTTCTCGGAGTTGGGGGACGGGGCGCTGGCAGCCGGGTAGTGACAGGGGGGATAGTCGGGGTAGGGGGGTCCTCGGGGTTCTCGGAGTTGGGGGACGGGGCGCTGATAACCGTAGTAGGGGGTGGGTGCAAAGGGGCCCTCGCTGGGGGGAATGGGGCGAGGTCCACTGGGTACAGGTGGGGTCTCCGGCAGGCCCCCGGGGATGCTCCGGTATGAGGGGACCTCCACGGGTCGCGAGGTCCACTGGGTACAGGTGGGGTCTCCGGCAGGCCCCCGGGGATGCTCCGGTATGAGGGGACCTCCACGGGTCGCGCCATGGCTAAATTGGGCGGAGAGGCCCAGCTGGCTGAGGGCCCCAGGTCGTAGAGGGACGGGTCGGGGGCCTAGTGGCGGTGGAGATATGGAGGTTCGTACGGGAGAGGTGGGTAGACAGGGCGGGGGGTCTGCGCGGAGTAGTGGTCGGGTACCGGGCGTCCGTAAGGGTCGGTCTGGTACCCGGTGGGGTAGTAAGTGTGAGTATACGTAGCCATCAAGAACGGTGTAAGGAGAGAGTCTTGATATTATGTCAGGTTCCGCTGAGTCGGGGGCCTTCCGGGAAAGCAACGCCCTTACGATGCGGACTTGATCTACGAATACTCGGGTGTCTGGAACTCCGGGGCTAGGACTCCGGGGTTCAAGACGAGGACAGGGGTAATCCCGGGAGAGGGGACTAGAGTCCGGGAGTTTTGGGTTGGGGGTGGCTGAGAGTTAGAGGGGGTCGAGTCGTGAACCGGAGGTTCTAAGACGAGACCAAGTTAGTAACTTAAGAGTCGCGAAGTGCGTACCAAACTTATAGCACGCGAATACTAAGGCGTGCCAGTCGAAGCGTACCAAACAAGGCGTACCAGTCAAGCAGAGGGCACGCAATATCCAAAGTAACAGTTATGCAATATCAAGACTACCGAATACAACAGGGAGCTACACTATAAGTACTACGCACGCAATATCCAAAGTAACAGTTATGCAATATCAAGACTACCGAATACAACAGGGAGCTACACTATAAGTACTGCGGGGCCGGGTCTCGGGGTTCCGGGATGTCTGGGATGGGTTCCGGGGGTTATTGAGTAGCGGCAGGGGCTGTATACCGGGATCGCGCGTGTGGGGCGCGCGATCAATTGGCGCGGATGGAGCCGTGATGCGTGATGCATGATGGCCAGCACGAGTCGCGTGATCTGATCGTTGATCGGGGCTGGTGACGGCTGATGGCGGTCCTTGATGCGCGTGATGGCGGTGTCGGCGGTCGTGATGGCGGGGCGTGTCCTGTGGGGTCGGAGGGAGGGTCCCAGAGGGTGTTCCGGGGGTGTCCCGGGGTGGGCCCGGAGGGGAGGGGTCGTGACATGTTGCAGCTTGAGCAGTGGTGCATGGGAACCACCATTGAGCATTCAAATAGCGATTAGTTTTATCGCGTAGTTGCTCCTGGAGTGCGCGTGGGCAGCGCGGCAAGTGGTACTTATATTGCTTGCTCTCATCTATGAGATTGATCTCATGGTTTACCTCCCGCCATGGCGGGAGCTCCTCCTTGGTCCCATTGACCATGTCGGCAAATTATTCTTGCCATTGCTGATGCAACCGAGGTATATCTTTCTCAACAAGGCTTGTCGCCTTCTGCTTCGCCTTCATACGCACCGGGGGAAGTACTTCCACCATCTCTGAGGGTGGCCGAGGCGGCGGTGCATATTGCTCACACATTGCAAGCACCCAATTGACACTGTCATCAGGTATATGTAGTTTCAGCGGAGAACCCACTGCCGCTGCCTTATAAGCCACGAGGCTTTTCCCCTCACGTACAAGTGAGTACGCTACGGACACCTCGTCCAAGGCTGGCTGGCGATATGCTGGTTTGACGGTCATCCGTCTCTGGTGCGCATTTCGCGCACATATGGCTGCAACCAGCTCGTTCCACTCTTGCGGCATTTGGGGGTTGTATGCCCAGTCGTACTCCAGCAGGGGTGCTGGTCATTCCCATAGGGACCGTGTGTCCCCCTCTCCTGAGGCTTCCGCCTCTCGGATGCTGTCTCTCAAGTTATCCAACTTGACTCGTGAGGACGTAGGTGGACATACATCCACTGAGTCCTCCTGTTGTCTCGCCTTTTGATGGCGCTTGTCTGGAGGCTTTGCACCTCGAATATCAGGAGCGATTATTCGCTCGTCGCTCCTCTTAGAGGCTTGATACTCCTCCTCGCTCATCATCACCACGTTGTGGTCTGCGCTGATGACGCCCAAAGTTTGGTCAGCAACAAATGTAGCAATTGTGTTACCGTACCAAGAGTGTGCGTTGGGCACGCTAAAAGTGATTTGAGGAGTCCCAGGCAGGTCCCAGAGAACGCGCCTGTGAAAAAGAGGAAAATCGGTAACGGGGTCGGCAAGAGTCAAGCGCTAAGGTAAAGCGCTTAAGAAAAGAGCGGTAAGTGAACACGGCAAGGTCAACGGCAAGAGCACGGTAAGCTTAGCGAGATCTAAGCGTCGATAATGCCTGCCGTAGTTGCAAGGCGCGAATAAGTCGAAGTTTAGCGAGAGTCTGCAACTGCCAACAAGTTCGACGTTGCCGACCGTAAATGAGCTCTTGAGCGTAAGAGAGAGACTGATGTAAGGGGGAAACTCTGGTCTATTCGTCTGATGGTGTATGTACAAGTCGGTAAGTAATATATATACTACAAGGAGTTCACCGTCGCCAGTGACCAACCATCGCCAAAGTGCGGTAAACTGGAAAATTTCATAGGGGTAGCTCCAACGGTTTCAGATCCCTACCGTCTTTTCAAGACCCTTGGCGCCACCAGGCGGCAGATCGCGGTGCTAAACCATCACTCCATCACTCTTCTGTCTGTCAGAACCCCTAAGCGATGTTAAGCGCCAAATCGAGACGCTAAGCGGTGTCAGACGCCAAGGTCAAACGCCAAGCTGTCCGTCAGTTTTTGATAGATCATCAGGCTTCTCGCTAAGCGCTGTCGTCAGTGACTGATGCCATCTGTCAGTTGTCATTCTTGCTGCCGTCGGTGCTATCATTGATCGGATCTGCTTCTTGCCGTGCGCGGCCGTCAAATATCGCCAAAATTGGATAATTAGCGCGCGCTAAGGTATTTTGAGTTGGTGCCGTGTTGCCGTCGCCTGCCGTTGATGCGCTGATCCTGTATGGGGTCCTATCATCTCCCCCCAACTGAAAAATTGACTGTCCTCAGTCACCAAATATGGTTACCGTTACCGCTTTTGTGACAGGTGGTCCGTGCGTTCTTGAGATTTTGTTTATAGTCCTGGCGCATAAGTTTGGACTTCACCTCTTCTCCCCATCTTTACCTGGCGCTCAAAAATCAAAATATGTCCTTCCGTATTCCAACTCCGCCCCCAGTGCCCTCTCATGGCGCCGAGGCGCCCCAAAAACTAGTGGTTGGCGTGATGAAACTTCTGGAGCGATGGTACGAGGTACGCGTTCTTGGCGTTGGTTGGGATCGAGAAATCGAGGTGCGGGAGTGGTGCCGTGCGCGATATGTCGACAATCGTGGCGCTGAGTGGTTAGCGCCCTTTTCTCGTTTCGTAAGTTGTCTCTGTTGCCTGCCGTGTCGCTTAGCTGATTGCTTCCTAGGCGCCTCCCCCTGTCCCCACTATCGAGGACGAGTTGGAGGACATTCTGTCCGGGGCGTTGCCGATGACGGTAAGCGCGCCTGCGACAGAGTGAGTATTTCTAACCACTTCATCCTAACTTAGCTCTGGTCTGATTTATCCCCCCACAGCAAACAAGAAGTGTTGGCGCCGTTGGCACGTATGCAGGTGGAGGAGGAGATCGCGGCAAGACAGGAGGAGGTTTCTCAAGACGCCCGCGAGATTACCAGGGCACTAGAGGAGCGGGAGAGAGTGGCAGCATTGGCGGCAGAGATGGAGGACGTTGCCGCGGGGAAGGCGCCTGTCGTTGAGAGGCCGGCAGTAGCAGAGGGATCCGGCAAGGTAGGTCGCGCCGGTAGCACTTCGAGCCCAGTGCTGCTGGCTAGCAAGTCGGGCTCGCCGAGGAAGCCGGTAGGCGCTTCCAAATGCAAGGTAAGTGCTGAATTTTGCTTACCGTTGCCGACTGTCGCTAACAACATTTGCAGAGTCGCAAGGCGGCTCCTCAATACGCGGTGAGTGGTACTTTCTTTCTGAACTGGAATTACTAAGTTTCTGCAGGCGCCAACCCAACGTTCCTTTGACGACAAGGAACTGAGAGGTTTGCTTTTGCCGCGTCGGGAGGAAGCCGTCCTGGACAAGGGGCAAGAGGCCAGGGTCGTAATGGAGGAAATGAAGGGGAAGAAAACCGTTTCCTTGGCGACTTGACAAGCCTTTAAGGAGGCACGGGGAGCGGTAAGTAACTTTTTCTGTCTGTTTTAGTCTCTTGCTGACTTGTAGCGCTAGTGTGACAAGTGCTGGGCCGACAACGACCCAGAAGGCTGTTGGTTCCCGACTGGGGCCCAGCCGTGCTATCGTTGTGGCGCTCTAAAACGCGCTTGCACCATTGACGGGGCCAAGAGTCGTGAGCGTGGCGGCGTGCCAGATGCCCTCGTCGAGAAAACGTTTTCCCGCGCCGTCTTGGTTAGGAGGGCTAGGGAGTTTGTGGAGGGGCAGAGGGAGAAGGTCGCTGCCGGTGGTATGGCAGCCATTGGACGTGCCTCCTTGGCGTTGCCGACACGCCAAGGAGATGGGACGGAAACAGTCGGCCAACGAGGCGCTGGAGAGCGCCAAGGGACTTTGGTCCCAGAAAAGCGACAAGCCCCTTCCTCCAGCAAAGGGAAGGGCAAAGCAAAGCGACCTCGGGTAGTGTCGTCGCCTTCCCCCTCGCCAACCCCTCAAGACACCGAAATGGCCGATCTCGAGAAGGCCTTGGCGGCGAGTCGCCTGCCTCCTCGCGATTCTGAGGCAGGCCCAAGTGGCCTCCTGTCGCCTATTCATTTGGCGGCGAGGTCCCTTGGCGAGGAGCAGGAGGTAGGAGAACGGGAAGCGGTTGGCGACTCGGCGCCTCAAGAGGAGCGGGAAGACGCTCCTGCAGAGAGGAGCAGGAGGTAGGAGAACGGGAAGCGGTTGGCGACTCGGCGCCTCAAGAGGAGCGGGAAGACGCTCCTGCAGACGTCAAGATGGGGGAGGAGAAGGCAGAGGGGGCGGCAATGGGAGGGGATGAGGACGCTGAAGAGGAGGAGGATGAAACCTTGGCGACGAGGAGGTGGTAGCGGGAGAGGGTGAGGGGGTGGCAGGAGTCACTAGGGAGGAGCCTGAGTGGCGCTGGCTACCTCCCTACAGTAGCGTGGCCCCTTGGGAGGTTTCAGACCCGGAGGACGTTGCCGGTCTGGAGCCTAGGCGCCCCGTGGTCGCCAGGGTCAATCCCTCTTGGACCCCCCAGCCGCAGCCAACGGTCACAGGCGACGCTTTCAACTGGCTGGGACAAGACCTCGTGTACCCGGTGGTGGCGCTTAACCCGTGGGAGATGTTGGAGAGGTTTTCGAGGAGGGCGGCAACGATGGAGGCGTCAATGAGTCGGGAGCGGGAACGAGTCCACGGTCAATTGATGGCGCTGAGGTTGCGTTACTCCAATTTGGGTCGTAGCCTTAGCGTTCTCTGCGACTACCAGGCAGATTGCCAAGCCACCATCGACTGGCAAACCACCAATAATATCTTGCCGGGCGACCTGCTTCCCCTTCGCGATTCCTCCTTGCCCATTACTGACGACTCCCTTTTGATGGACGATGTTAGCGAGTAAACGGACCTTAGCGTAGATAGGCCGTTTATGTATATATATATTTTCTTTGCCGTCTTGTTCTATAAATGTTTTTGCCGCCTCCTTGCTGAGTGGACTTATAAGTCTTATAATCTGAGTTAGCGCAACGGCAGAGAGCAAGGAAGGTAAGGCAAAGAGAAAGCAAGCGGTAAGTATTCTAAAGTAGGTTTTAGCAAGAAGAGTAGTAGGTGAGGGACTTAGACAAATTTTGAGGAAAAAGGGAAACGCTCAGTAGATCATCATAGCGAAAAACCCTTGGCGAGAGTTGCGCAATGCGCTAAGCGTTGGCGACACGCTAGCGCTGCGGCTTGACTATGTAAGAAATTGTCTGTTTGAATATAGTATAGTAAGTATCGGCAAGCAAGATAAGTACAGTAAGTAATAGAAAAATGAGAGCTTATCAGTATAGTCTTTTCTAATCATTTTCTTCTTCTTCAACTAGAGTCGGTAAGTCATCATCGTCCAATAATTCGGTTTCTTCAAGTTCTCTCAGCTTGGCGGTGTCAATATCTAGCGCTTCAAGCGGCAAGTCAATTTGTTCTCTAGCGAGATATGGCAATAGGCGAAAAGCGGCAACGGGTCGATGCAGTACCGAACCATCTAATTCACAGAGCACATAAGCGCCGCCACGGTTACGAGAGATAACTACCAAGGGTCCCAGATAGCGCGGGCGCATTTTCTTATTGTATGAGGTTTCAATTTTGGAGTTGCGCATAAGCACTAGCGCTCCCCGCGGGAAGTTGTAATCTTTGATAGTCACGCTATGGTCGGTTTCGAATCGCAGGGCTGCTTGGCGACGAGCGCTAAAGACTACCTCGTGGAGTCGGTCTAAATCTTCTTTCCTTCGCTGGAGGTCAATGGCTCGTCTGGCGATAAGGTCGGTAGTCGCTAAGATGCTGTTGGGTGCTGGCTGAAGATAGGTCGCTTCTATAATGTCGGCAGGGAGTAACGGATGGGTGCCAGTAGCCGCGTAATAGGGAGAACAACCCATGCGCTTACGAATGGTAACTCTTTCCGACCAAAATACTGAATATGTCGCTTCACTCCAACGAGACTCGTCGCCATCGACTGCCTTGAAGAGCGCTTGCCGAACGTCAAAGTGTGGTCTCTCTACCAGGCCATTGGCGCGCTTGTTGTAGCCAGATACTCGAATGTGGTGAATGTTGTATTTCTTGGCGAGATATGTAAGTGCTTTGATAATGGGCGCACCGTTATCCGTGACGATTTTTCTTAGCGCTCCCCACCGGCAAATGACATCCTCAAATAGCCACTTGGCGACCGCATCGGTATTTTCTCTTTGAAGCATTCGAAATTCAGGCCAGTGGATTAGCGAGCAACGACCTTGAATGATATACTTGTAGCGACCAGACTTGGGCATATGCATGGTGTCGACGTAGATTTTGCTGAAGAGGGGAGCTGGCGTTGCAACGGTTGGCGGTATGAGCACTTGGCGTGTCTGTTGAATTTGGCAGAGGTGGCAAGTCCTAATGTACCAGGCGATGTCGGCACTAGCGTGTGGCCACCAGAAGCGTTCTAACAGAGAAGCTCAAGTAGCGTACAGACCTCTATGACCTAGCTCATCATGCATAGCGCGCAAGACTCGTAAGCGACCTTCTGGCTTGATGATCAGCTTGTGAGCGCCATCTCGATTTTGTCGCCAAAGTCTGTTGTCGGTAAAGAAGAAATGGGTAGCATATCGGATAAAAGTAGCGTATTGTTCATCGGTAAGGTCTGGGGGTCGCTTAAGGTCTTGTAGCCATTGTTCAACGATTAACAAGCAACTGTCTTCTGCCTTTGCTTTGGCGGATCGGGGGACGGCATCGTAGGTCAGGTTTCTGCTGTCTTCTCTTAGCAGATGAGGTTCCTGTACGATGTTTACTGGAGGCAAGTCTTGTTTAAGGATGCTTGCCGTGTAGAACGTGAGGGGTGTGCTAAAGGTCTCGGGGCGGTAAGGGACGATGGGATGTAACAGGATACTGGTAGGCTGTTGCCGTCGTAGTAGGGGAATCGGTTGTTGTATGAGGTGCACAAAACCATGTAGTCTATCGATCCAGTCCTCGAAATCGCTATCAGCCTGTGGGTCCACTGCCGGGTCGCCAGGCTGCCGTGGTCGCCTAGAGAGTCCATCTGGTCCGTGGAAAGAGCTCTTGACGTGTACCAACTCAAAGTGAAACATGAGGATAGCGACTACCCACCGGTTCATGCTAGCGGATGGCTGGATATCGGGATTCTGCAGCATGCCTTTGATGTACCTAGCGTCGACTTCAACAATCAGATTCCGCACGCCAATCAAATATATCTTTAGCGACCGGAAGGCTTTGAAGAGCCCATAGAGTTCTAGCTTAAGCTGACTGTAGCGAGACTCTCTGTTGTTTAGCGTGATAGACCCAAAGCAGTTGTAGCGTCGCTGTTTCCAATTGTCGCTAAGGCATTGGCACAAGAAGTAGCCAACGGCAATGTACGAGGTGTCCACCGCCAAGATAACAGGGTCGGCAGAGGTATAATCGATGGGGACTAGGGGCTTGGCGTCTTGCAGGGCTTTTACTAAGTCGCGTTGGGCAGTGACCTGGTCTGGCCCAAATTCGAAGGGCTCGTTAGCGCGGGTGAGTCGGTTAAGGGCGTGTGCGCGATGGGCAAAGTTCTTGACGAATATCCTGAGAACGCCAACGGTACCAAGAAAGGCGCGAACTTCAGATAAGTCGCGGCAAGGACCCCAGCGCTCCAAGAGTGCTAAGCAAGACTCGTCGGGAACGCGTCCGTTGGGAGTGCAGATGTGACCGAGTATTTTGAACCTTGGCGCGCAAAGGAGGAGTTTGTGACCGCTAAACGTACCACCGCTATACTTCATTCGTTGGAGGACTCGATTGAGCAGCTGGAAGAACTCCCATAGCGCTAAGCGAATGTTGGAGTTGTCGGGATGGGTCGCCGGTAAGCCGTTTACGAGTCGCCAGTCTTTGGGACCTTTGACGCCAACGTCATCAATGAAGCTTAAGACGTTATGCGGTATCTCGGGTTGGAGGATGAAGGTGATGTCGTCATGGAATATGGGGACTGAGTTTGTCCAGCCCATCGGTAAGGTGACTAGGCGCAAGGCGCCAAACGGAGTTTGAAAGGTGGTGAGGTCACGGGAAGAGGGGTGTATCAAGCGTTCGTCGTAGCCAACATAGAGGTCAAGGGTGGCGCCACAAATGCGCCTGGCAAAGAACTCGGCAACGTGGTCAGGAAATGGCGGTACGCCAGAGTGTCGTATAGTAACTCTATTCAGCGGTTCAAGACTGTGGACTATGCGTAGATTGCCGTTCTTTTTGAGGACGCAGAACCAATGGGAGCAGTAAGAACTATTTGAGGGCTCGTAGACGCCAGCCTTAATCTTTGTCCTAATGATTTGGCAGACCTCGGCTTCGATTCCAGGCAGTAACGGTCGGTTGTGCTCAGTCCACGGCACGTGAGGGATAGTCGGGATGACAACAGGCGGGAAGAAATCTGTACATAGACTGCCGCGTTCTGAGTCCTCCCAAGCAAAGGCTTTGTCTTGCTTAGCGACAAGATCGGTAAGGACGTTCAACTCATCTTTGGTCAAAAATCCTGTGTTGTGCTCCTTGGCGAATTGTTGCTGGCGTTCCTCGGTAGAACGTCCTGTCAGCTGAAAAGGTGGCGGATTTGGTGATAAAGTCGGCATGTCGGCAAGAGGGTCGCCAATAATCTGGCGCTCGATTCTAAACGTCTCGGGAGAGTGCGTAGCGATGGGCTTTGTTTTAAGCGCAACTGGCTTATATTTCTTTTTAACTTGTACCCCTTTCCTTTTGGGAGCGTTAGCTTGGTTATACACAGAAGTGGAAAGGGGAACGGTAGCCTGAGGGGCGGCAAGTCCAAGAACGGCAGGAAACGAGGCTCCGGGAAGGGTAGTGAGATACGTATCGGTAGACACAATATTTTGAAATGATTTAGAAGCGGTAAGGTACAAGTAGGCAAGAGAGGAGTCGGTAATGTTTTGATTTTTCTGGGAAATCTCTGCGTCGGTAGTGGGTAAAGTAGTTAAAACATCTTGGTCAAGAAAAGCAGTAGACATAACAGTTACAAGACCAGTTGAATGGTCATATTCCAGCGTTAGCGCTACATCTCCGTGATCGTCGCCAATCACCTCCTCGATGGTCTGTGAAAACACCGGTGGGGAGGCTCGTTGGCGTGTTGGTCGGTAAACTCCGGGGGCTTAGCACGGGCGCCTTTTCGTTGTCCCCTAGGGAACGTTGGCACCGTTCGTCGGATTCCGGAATTGGGGTCGCTAATTGTGAGGGTCGTTTCCTCGTCGGTAACTGTCTTGACGACTGATCACGCCAAGACGTCGAAGGGTCTGCCGAGTAGTAAGTCGTATGCTGGTGAACGTAAGATGTGTATTTGAAAATAAAACGTGATGTCGCCAAGGGTGCACGGCACATTCTTGGCGAGGCCTAGGGATCGGTCTACTGTGCCGTTAGCACTCTGCATGTTTAGTATAACGGTAGGGTCGTAAATAAGGCCTAGATCATTAGCGACTTCGGCTGCCATAGAAATGATCTGAGACCCGCTATCCACAATTGCCTCTACCTCGTGCTTATTGTCTACGGTTAGCGCTACCGAGCGGATAGCGTGCGATTCTTGAGCGACGGTAAGGATGGCGGGGTCCTCTCCATGGTCTACTGACCTAAAGTAGGTCTCTACTGGATCCACAGAGGTGGCGTTAGCGATGGGGTCGGCAAGAGGTTCATCGGTGTCGGGAGAGTCGATGGTAACAGAGAAACCAGGAAGCGCATCGTCGAGTTCATCAACCTCGGCAACGGCTGTCGCCAAGGGTCGTTGGGGAGTGACTGCCGTCTTGACTTGGTTGCGAACATCGGGAGCAATACTACAAAGTTCTTCTACTGATAAGGTGACGGCGGTTTTCATGATGCGGCTAAAGACGTGATTTGATTTCTCTATATCGAAAATTGGCGCGGTAGGTCGGTAACCACCTTCAGGACGTTTCTCAGGAGCGGCAAAGTTTTGTTGAGCGGGAGCATGATAACGGTCAGGAATCCCTGAGTAGGGATGGAGAGGCGGCAAAGGCGGTTCGGGAGCGGTAGCGGACGACGATGGTTCTGAAGCAGGAGCAGGGGCAGTGGCAGGAGGTGCGGCAGGAGCAGGTGTCGGTAACTTGCTAGCGGGAGGCATTGGCTTGTATCCTTTAAGAGGCTGTTTAGGCTGCTTAACTTCAACCCCATCAAACACCTGATTCTTAAGCGAATCCAGCTCCTGTTGGAGCTTGGCGATACGCTCTTCCCGCGAGAAAGTAGGGTGGTCGCCAACGCTGTCGAAATGTAGGACCTCGTGAATCATCTGCTGTTGGGTCGCTTGTTCAGGGTCGGGGTTGGCGTTGCCAGATAGCGTGCCGGTAACGATCTGTCCTGGGTTGCGCCTATGCCACTCATCAACTCGCTCCTGGAAGGACTTCTTGTCTGGGTAGTTGGGAATGATGGCGCCAGTGGTGAGAACTATCTTGCCGTCGATAGCCCGTCGAATCCTTCCTTGCCGAATGTAGTTTTCTAGGGTAACGCAGCGTCCTCTAGTCATAGTGTGGCCAATTTCCCCACAGAAGTGGCAAGGGCCAGGTGCGGGTACGTTAGCGGGTCGGTTAGCAGTGAGGTTGGTGGTGATCATGGTTTCAATACGCGTCATAGCGGAGGCGACAGCGGCGGTAATAGCAGCATTGAGCTCTTCTTTCTTAACGAAGTCGGTAGTGGGAGGCGGGATGGGAATTATACCGTTAGTTCGCTCAGGTGGTGGGCTTGTCCTAGCGCGCTGCAGCCCAACGCCAGTGTCCGTTCCCTTGAGAACCCATTTACCGGCTTCAAAGACGTCGGCAACGTTATAGGGCTCGTCAGGGTGATGGGCCTGATGAACTATCTCTAGGCGACGAGCAATACGAGTCCACAGTGACGTCGGGATGCCTTGCTGAAATAGGCGACGTTCCTCGTTGATATAGAGCTTGCCGTTTTGTACTAACCACCTAGCGATCTTCTGGAACTCGCGGTAATACGTGGAGAATGTGCCAAGCGACGATGTGCCACTGTCGAAAGATTCCTGAACTAGTTTCTGAAGCTCGTTTACCGTGTATCGGGTAGCCTCCTTGGCGCCAGGGTACAGCTGGATCACTGCCGTCTTCCAGTCCTCATACGAAGCGCCTTGGGCTGGAACTGGCGGTGCGGCAGGGACAAAGGCGGCAAACTCGGTCAAACCAGTCCACGTCTCTGCCGTGTCATATGATACGTATCTTGCCGCGTACTCCTTCATCTGTGTATGGTCGGTAATGTTACAATCCCTGAATAAATACTCCAACTCCTTAAAATACTGGGAGAGCTCCCGTGGCTTGGACTCGTCCCATTTTGGTGCCGAGAAGTGGTTGCGTGGTGGCATGCGTTGGACTTGTTGTTCCATAGCGACTGTGGTAGCGAGTTCGGTTAGCGGTAGTGGGGAAGGGGTTCTAGAGATTGGCGATGGGGTAAGCGAAATGAGTTGAGAAAGATAGCGAGTTCGGTTAGCGGTAGTGGGGAAGGGGTTCTAGAGATTGGCGATGGGGTAAGCGAAATGAGTTGAGAAAGAGGCGTTAGCGGGGTAATGGGAGTAACTGGTTGCGGTACGGTAAATGGCGACGCTAAGGGGTCGTCGGCGCTATAATCGAGGGAATGCGGGAAGAGATCAGGAAATGCGTCTACAGTGGCGTTCTGTAGTTCCTGGGCAAGAGAGAGACCCGGTAAGGCACCAGGTGGTTGTGGGGTTGATGGGTGGGAAGGAGCTATGCCTTCTGCCGACTGGTCTAGCAGGCGGCGCCTACGCTGGAGACGGGTTTCTGGCGGAATTCTGCCCTAGAGATCCCTCGCGGTGGGCTCCAATTTGATGACGCCCAAAGTTTGGTCAGCAACAAATGTAGCAATTGTGTTACCGTACCAAGAGTGTGCGTTGGGCGCGCTAAAAGTGATTTGAGGAGTCCCGGGCAGGTCCCAGAGAACGCGCCTGTGAAAAAGAGGAAAATCGGTAACGGGGTCGGCAAGAGTCAAGCGCTAAGGTAAAGCGCTTAAGAAAAGAGCGGTAAGTGAACACGGCAAGGTCAACGGCAAGAGCACGGTAAGCTTAGCGAGATCTAAGCGTCGATAATGCCTGCCGTAGTTGCAAGGCGCGAATAAGTCGAAGTTTAGCGAGAGTCTGCAACTGCCAACAAGTTCGACGTTGCCGACCGTAAATGAGCTCTTGAGCGTAAGAGAGAGACTGATGTAAGGGGGAAACTCTGGTCTATTCGTCTGATGGTGTATGTACAAGTCGGTAAGTAATATATATACTACAAGGAGTTCACCGTCGCCAGTGACCAACCATCGCCAAAGTGCGGTAAACTGGAAAATTTCATAGGGGTAGCTCCAACGGTTTCAGATCCCTACCGTCTTTTCAAGACCCTTGGCGCCACCAGGCGGCAGATCGCGGTGCTAAACCATCACTCCATCACTCTTCTGTCTGTCAGAACCCCTAAGCGATGTTAAGCGCCAAATCGAGACGCTAAGCGGTGTCAGACGCCAAGGTCAAACGCCAAGCTGTCCGTCAGTTTTTGATAGATCATCAGGCTTCTCGCTAAGCGCTGTCGTCAGTGACTGATGCCATCTGTCAGTTGTCATTCTTGCTGCCGTCGGTGCTATCATTGATTGGATCTGCTTCTTGCCGTGCGCGGCCGTCAAATATCGCCAAAATTGGATAATTAGCGCGCGCTAAGGTATTTTGAGTTGGTGCCGTGTTGCCGTTGCCTGCCGTTGATGCGCTGATCCTGTATGGGGTCCTATCAGCGCTCAGTCCAGGCATAGCCTGCACTTCCTCCTCCACATCCTCCACCGCCGGCACTCTGCGCCGGCCAAGTCATGGAGACTCCTTGCATTTCTCTGTAGTGCGATGATGTCGCAGACGATTATCAGTGTCATCTGCTGTAGCTCATTTGGCTGGGATCACTTTCCCATTCACTAGTACCTGACAGTGGTCAAAGTCTAATATGACTTTGTTACGCCGCATGAATGGAATTCCCAGTATCATATCATAGCGATCTAAGTTTGCTACATCCATGTATTCCTGGCTATGTGAGCCCGGTGTTTGGACAGTCACATTCGTCCCATACTGCACCATGGCTTGGCTCCCTATGGTGCTCAGCTGTAATGCCAATGGCGTATCTAACTCCTGCACGGATATTCCGTACACATGGGCAAACTGGGGCATTATGCCCAACGTAGTACTCCCAGAGTCTCATAAGGTCCATGCCTTGTGGCCATCTACGTCCGCATACGAGACCAGGCACTCCTTGTCTGCCCGTTTCAATGTAGGGCGCTGCAAAGTGCCCTCTGCATGACGAAGAGTCACCTTCTTCATCCAAACCACGTTATTCTTTTTGGGATTATTTGTAGACGGCCAATCTGTCATCGCCGCTAGGCACTCGGAGTCGCTGTCACGACTGTAGTACTCGTTGTTGTAGACGTCATCATATACGTCGACTGTGACGTACTCCTCCCCCTCCACGACCACACTCTTGGGCTCAGCGCCTGATGCCTCCTCTGGGGGCTCCTGGCCGTTTGTGGGGTGCTCTGCCTCAGACTTGGCAGACACATCTCCGTTGATGACGCCAACTGTGGTTGGGTGTGCTGGACGTATATGCAATACAACGCCGTCTCCAGCGCTTGGCGTGCGTAGTTGTGAGGAGTCCCGACAGGGTCCCGGTGTGCTTGAGTGGAGGTGGTAAAACGATGCGCTAGATTATAGCGCTCCAGGGGCTACCTGGGAGACGGGAAGCGTCGTAGTTTAAACAGAGATATTGAAGAAAAGACAAGTAGCGCAGTGTATTGTGCCTGTAGGTGGCACCGTAAACAACGAAGACAAGATAGACAAGGCTAGCGCCCAACTTAGTGACGAAGTCAAAGGAAGCTAGTGCGATTGGAATGCTCAGTGTAACTGTCTGTGTGCAAGGGGTTACGATTCGTTGTTATATACATGTAAAGTAGCTATTTTATATACTATGCGCTACCGTGTTTGCCAAGATACAAGTCCATCTGTGGCGCTACCTCCTAGCGCCTCTCCTCATGGTTTCCTCTAACAGCAACCTGTCAATGGCAACCTTTTGCACATGGATGACGGCAACCAACGGCGTTCTAACCCACAGCGACCAGCGGCGACTCTATATTGGCTTAGAATTGCATGAGTCTGCTCACTTTTAACCAACGGCGTTCTAACCCACAGCGACCAGCGGCGACTCTATATTGGCTTAGAATTGCATGAGTCTGCTCACTTTTATTATAACTCCAATTGGCCAGGCTGTTTTGGGTATGGTCGGAAAATCCTTGACAGACGCCGTGAGCGCTAATGTCAGCGCTACACATTGTATTAGTTCCTGACAGGTCCAGATGTCGGATTTAAGTATATCCAGTGCCGCCGTCATTGATCCTTTTAGACTTCTGATTGAAGTGCCTCGTCAAATGGCAGCGCCTGCTGCTGGCTCCTTCTAGAAGTGATTGAGGCTTAGTTAGAGTCCTCTCCCGCCGTCGTGTTAGCGCTATACGTTATGAGCCTCCTTTGTCCTTGGGATAGGTGAATGGAGTGTGCTGAAGGCTTGGTAGCTAGTGGTTAGGATAAATGTCTAAATCCTGTAGTAGGTTGCCAGAGCTAGGGCTGCTCTATATTCCCAACTGGTCGCTAGAGTCCTCAGTACGTCAAGTGTTGGTTGGCCTATAATGTCCCTTGATGTGCTCAGTCCGAGTAGAAGCCCATCATCTCCCCTCAACTGAAAAATTGACTGTCCTCAGTCAAATGCCGTCATTAATTTGGCTGCGCTACGGTCTGTATGATGCCGCTGGCGCCTTATAAAAGTCGTTTTCAGCACTTCACCTTCTCATGTTTTCCTTCCCATCTTTCCAGCATGTCTACTCCTTTTGATGCCTCTGCTCTCCGCAATTTCCTGGCTAAGGCCTCCTATTTATTCAATCGCGCTAAGTCTGTCGGTCCCGCCGATGCACCACAAACTGTCCCTGGCATTATGCAACTCTATTGGCGCTGGCTTGTGGTCCGCGGCTCTGACAGTTCCTGGGCACGGGGCGTCAAGGTTCATGAATGGTGCATGGCTCGGTACTGCGAATATGAGGGTGCCGATTGGTTACTACCGTTTGCGGACTTGTTCGTAAGTTTTTAGGTTTGATTTTGGATTCGTGGCGCTAAGGTTCAGCGCCCATACTAGGCTCCTTCTCTGTCTGACGAGATTGACGCCCTGCTGGCTAGTACCGAGGTTGGCGAAGTGAGTTCCCTCCTCTTCTTCCTCACATTTCCATGTTAATCCTGAGTAGTCGGTTGCTACGTCGCCCACTGTCACCAGTCTTCCTAGTGCCCTGTCAGCCCCTACCATTCCTTCCGCTCTGGCCGCTCCTGCTGCTCCTGTTTCTGTTCTGCCTCCTCCCATTCTTGGTAGTCCTTTTTGTGGCGATGATTCTCCTGCTCGTCCTGCACCCATCGTCGCTTCTCCCACTCGTACTGCACCACCTCACTCAGCCATCAAATGGATTGCCGTTACCGCCAGTGAGCCCCAGCCTGGACCTACCCATACTATTTCTCGCCTTCCCCCCCATAACTTTGCCGTTGTTATTAATCGCGTGCCCCCTGCTCTCGCTAGCCCTCCTAAACGTACCGTACGTCCTTGTTTTCTTGCCTCTAGTTCTTCTATTAACTTTGCTTCTCAGGTCAATCTCCCTGCTCGTGTTGCCCCTTTATATGCCATAAGTGTTTCCTTTTAAGATTGCTTGTCTCTAGCGCCTGATCGAGCCCTCCTTAGGCACCCAACCAGACTATGTTTACCAACGCGGAGCTTCGTGATTTGTTGTGCCTTCGTCACGATACTACTGTTATTGATACCGGCCTCCCAGCTGGTGTCCAAGTACTCGGCGCTAAGAAGAAGGTTACAGTGGCACCCGTGGAACGCCGTGCCTTTAGGGCAAAGATTGGCGTGGTAAGTGCTTGTTTGTTCCTGAAAGGTTGATGACGTCGCTAACTTCTTTCTCAGTGCGATAAATGCTGGTCTGAGAACGATCCCGAGGGTTGCTGGTTTCCTACCGCCTTTCTTCCCTGCTACCGCTGCGATGCGTTGAAACGGGGCTGTGCCTTTAATGGGATTCGTACTTGTGAACATGGTAGGGACGCTATCATGCAACGCAATTACGAGCACGCAGTCTTAGTTTGTAATGCCCGGGCCTTCATGCTGCAGCAATGCGATCTGGCCGCTACCTGTCAGCCCACTGTGATTAGCGCTGCAAGCCTAGCGCTTCCCACCATCCAAGATGGTACCACCGTTGCGGCCCCCTTTGCCCACTCTCCCCATTGTCCCATCCCTTTGAAGCGTAAGCCCGTTGTCACCTCTCCTGGCAAGAGTCCCGGTAAGCGCCGGGAGCTAGCGCCTGCTACTCCCGTGGTCTTGTCTTCTACCAAGTTGTCTACTGATGAAGGCGAGGATACCAAGAGGGATGCTGAGGACGAGGATGACGATGAGGCTGGGCCTGTAGTCGACACCGATGCGCTGTTGGTGGTACACGCTCTTCTGCTTTGCATTACTCCCCCTATCGCCGCTAACCCTTATCAGAGTGGCCCCAGTGGTAATCGGTGCATAGTCTTTGAGTTTTCCTTGTCAGGTTGCGCTAACTTCTTTGTCGCCAGGTCCCCTACTCCTTCGCTTCCTGTTGTCATGAATATCCCTCCCGCCGAAGATGTCGTGATGTCTGTTGCCGGCGCTACCCCTGCTCCTGAGCCTGTCATGGCTAGCGCCTCCCCCATCGCCCTTCCTATTACCCCATCTCTTACCCCTTCTCGTAGCCTCTCTTCCTTCCCCAGTACTCACGAGTCCTCCACCATGCCTGAGTCCAAAGAGACCTTAGTGGCTCAGGGCAAGCGCCGTCGCCGCTGGAGGTATTTGCCTTCTTATGGCATCCACCTTTCTTCCGCTAGGGCCATGTCCCCAGGCGATGAGCGCCATGAATGGACCCCCTGTGCTCCCATAACCATTCGAGTAATTCTGCATTTCCTAGTTAGTTCGCCTTTCCTCTGACCTCCACTAAGTTCGATCCTTTCTGGACTCCTCCCCCTGCCATGCACGTTTCTGGTGACACCTACCCTTGGCTTGGGAATGAGTTCTCTTATTCTGTCACTCCCCTTTGTCCTGCCGCCGATCTCCATCAACAACTTCGCCAGGTCGAGGACGTGACCGACGTCATCGGTAGTGAACTCGTCCTCCTATGTCCTCATGTCTCCACCTTAGCACGCCGTGAGCTCCTCCTGCTTGAGCTCCATGATGACATCACTGATGCGCTTGAGTGGCAAGCAAGTAACACCATTCAGGACAGGGACTTGTTTCCTTTGGGTGATCCCGCTCCCTCCGAGTCTGATGCGTAGTCGCCAGCCCATAGCACCTCAAACTTTTATGGATTTTGAAATTTTTGATACGTAGTTTGTGATAGCCCTACCAAAAATAAACGCTCCCCCCCCTTGTTTCGAAATTGTCAGTTTGTAAGTAATCAAAATACAAAGTAAGAAAAAGGGGAAACACTCAGTAAATCATCATGGCGTAGAAAACCCCTATTACCAGCACGACCCAATAGCCAATATCGCGCCAGCCTAGGAAGAAATAGGTATTGTCTGTAGAAAAATAAGTTGATTCATGCAAGAAGTTTTAATGTATAAGAAATAGAGTGCCACTGATTGCTTATAATTATTCAGTGATGGTGGCTATAAGCGCTAGATCTCGAAGGTTAACTTCCTCTTTGTGCGGCCTAAAATGAGTTCAAGCGCATCCTATTGGTTCTTGTCTGCGTCAGGGTCCAAGCCCCTTGAGAAGTGCTCTCCCACGCTGTCACTAGCTGAAACACTGCCCGAGTCCTATAAATTGCCCATGCCATGACAGGATCTCATCAGTCTTTGCGATGGAAAGCCCAACTGGCATCGTGTGGTCTCCCCGCTGTGATCATGCTCATCTCGTGATTAATCCCCCCACTTTCTTGGAACGTGCTACCTTGTTCTTCCACCACTACCCAGCGGTCGGTGTGCGCGGACTGATCGACGGAGTCGTTGAGTTAGGTTGTCGCTGCCAGCTACTTCGTGTGGCCTGTGAGATTTGGAATGATGACCTGCTGTTGACCCGTTTTGATATGGAGAAGAACTGGAGTCGGATTTTCCAGGTGCGCTATTGCCTTTTTCGCCCTCCTTCTCTTCTGATAGTCACCAAATAAAGCAAATTGCAACCAAGGAAACAAAGGAGCGTCTTGAGTTGCTGCTGGAAGAGAGTCACTACCTGGTTCGTTGCCTTATTACCCTGTCTTCTTCCTTCTAACACGTTGCCTCGCTAGGCACCCTGCTCGTCTACTGGTGGCTAGCTTTTTCGCGGTCCGGTTGAAGGCTGGCGGCCTCCCAGGCCTCTCCTTTTGCCCGGTCCTTAATGCTCATCCATCTCCCATGTCGTTTATGTAAGTCGGCTCCTTCTTTTCCGTGGCGCCACCAGGCTGACAGATTTTGGCTAGTTGATTTCTTTTGTCGTAGTTATATGAAATGCATCGCTGTTGTCCCCCCTCCCCCGTGATTGTTTGGCGCATGTAAGAGTTCCCAAGTATCTGTGACCCTGCAAGCAGCTTGAGGTATTTTATGGGTTCTGGCGCTGTTAACCTGGTTAGTATCATACCATGCCAGAACCTTCCCTCCTTCTTGATGACCCCGTACTCGTTCACCGGCCTACCATCCTAGGTCACCTTGAGCGCTTTCTCGTGCTAATGCCTGATGGCGGCTTTCCACATGAGAACAGTAATATAATGACCCTTGTGTGCCGGTACCGGATTCTGCTAGCAGCCTCCGACGAATGGGAAATAGATACAGACCCTGCTCTAGTCACCATAAATCCTTTATTAGCGCGTGCTTTAGGTAGTACTTATGCGTGTCGTAGAAGCTCATTACTGGTACCGCTTTGAGTCTCCATAGCCTTCTCTGCGAGACCAGGAGTTTGGTTAGTGCCTATACTCCCTTTTCTCCTGACCTTGGTTAGCTAACTCCTTGCCCTTTTCTAGAGCCTTTCATGGCTCCCCCTTCCAGTTCTTGTTAACCTTAGCGCTAGTAGAGCCGTGCTTGCCCACGTGGTCATTTCTTTTACGGCTTTAGAGCGTCGCCTGGATGAGGCCGGGTGGTACTCGTCCCCTGCTCATTCTGCCGCTTCTCCGGGCCCTTCCCGTGCCTCCTCACGCTCCAACGCCTCCCCCTCCAGTTGCTCCTCCCGCACCGCCTAACGCTGCAATGCATCCCCCTTCCAGTGCTCCTCCCACCTATAGGCGACACAAGGAGTGAGTCAAGGGCCCTCGTCAGTGGTCTTTGTCGTTGTCTTAGATTTTGTAGTCAAAGATAGTTTGGTAGTGCCACCTGTATTAGTATCGTCTATTTATTCACCCCTTTTGTAGTTACTGTCACATGCTTTAAGTCCGTAGCAGGAGGTGCTAACCGCTGGTGCCTCGTTTCTCGTGGTCTTTTACTGTTCCTCTTTGTCATCAGGAGTGATCTCGTCATCGTCCACCAACTCGGTCTCTTCAAGCTCTCGCAGTTTGGCTGTGTCAATGTCTAGCGCCAGCAAAGGTAGTGGAATGTGTTCACGTGCTAAGTAGGGAATGAGTCAAAACGCCGCTACCAGTCAATGCAAAACCGAGCTGTCCAACTCGCAGAGTACGTAGGCTCCTCCCCTATTGCAGGAAACTACTATGAGGGGCCCTAGGTATCAAGGTCGCATCTTTTTGTTATGGGTAACTTTGATTTTCGAGTTGCGCATTAGCACTAAGGCACCAGCTGTAAAGTTGTAGTCTCGGATAGTAGTGCTATGCTCGCTTTCAAATCATAATGCAGCCTGTTGTCTAGCTTGAAATACCACCTCATGTAGGCGCTCTAGATCCTCCATGCGTCGTTGTAAGTCAATGGCATGCCTAGCGATCAGATCGGTAGAGGACAGGATTGAGTTAGGTGGGGGTTGTAAGTACGTCGCCTCCACAACGTCCGCTGGAAGCAGGGGATGAGTGCCAGTCACCACGTAGTAAGGAGAACAGTCCATCCTCTTCCGTACGGTAACTCATTCAGACCAAAAGACTGAATAAGTTGCTTCACTCCAGCGACTTTTGTTGCCGTCTACCGCCGTAAATAGCACCTGTCATACATCAAAATGTGGCCTTTCCACTATACCGTTAGCGCGTTTATTGTATCCTGAGACTCAAATATGCTGTATGTTGTATTTCTTAGCGAGGTAGGTAAGCGCCTTAACTATTGGCGCTCCATTGTCTGTAACAATCTAGTGAAGGGCTCCCCACCTGCAAATAACATCTTCGAAGAGCCACTTAGCTATAGCGTTGGTATTTTCCTGCTGGAGCATACAAAACTCCAGCCAATGTACCAAAGAGCACCTTCCTTGGATAATGTACTTGTAGCGCCCCGACTTGGGCATGTGCATAGTGTTGATATATCTTTCCGAACAAGGGTGCTGGAGTCGCTACGGTTGGGGGAATAAGAACTTGGCACATCTGTTGGATTTGGCAGAGATGACAAGTGTGAATATACCATGCGATATCGGCACTAACTTGAGGCCACCAAAAACGTTCAAATAAATTTGCTCATGTTGTGTAGAGTCCTCGATGTCCCAAGTTGTCATGCATAGCACGCAAAATCCTAATGCGGCCCTCTGGTTTGATTACCAATTTGTGAGCACCAGCCCTATTTTGTCACCAAAGCCGGTTCTCAACCATAAAGAAAGTCGTCGCATATCGAATGAAGGCGGCGTATTCCGTATCTGTAAGGTCTGATGGTCGGCGCAAATCCTGTAACCACTTTCTAACCTGATCAACTCGTTGGTCTTCTGACCTAGCCTTAGCGCTACGAGGTACCGCTGAATATGGGAGGTTGCGACTATCTTCCTGTAAGGGTCTGGGTTCCTCGACTATCTTTAGATCATTAGATGGCTTAGCGACGTTATAGATACTGGCCATGTAAAAAGTTGATGGAGCCTGATATGGTTTAGGTTGATACGGGATGATAGGGTGTAGCCAGGTCAAGACAGGTTGGTCTTCGTGAAGGGCCGAAATAGGCAATTGGATAATATGTATGAAACCATGCAACCGGTCAATCCAGTCGTCAAATATGTCGTTATCGCTTTTGTCCAGTGCTTCGTCCTCTGGCTGCCTAGGTCATCTAGATAGTCCATCAGGTCCGTGAAACGCACTCTTGACGTGGAACATGAGTATTGCTACTACCCAGCAATTCATGCTAGCCGAAGGTTGAATGTCTGGATTCTGGAGCATTCCTTTGATGTAGCGTGCATCAACTTCGACAATCAAGTTTTGAACCCCAATAAGATACATGCGTAGCGCCTGAAACGCTCAAAACAAGCCATATAATTCCAGTTTGGGCTCACTATAGCGCGCTTCTCTGTTGTTTAGGGTAATCAATCCGAAGCAATTGTAGCATCGCAATGTAAGAAGTGTCAACGGCAAGTATAACGGAATCGGACGTAGTATAGTCAATGGGTACCAATGGCTTCGCTTCCTGCAGCGCCTTCACTAAATCCTTTTGGGCGTTAATTTGGTTGGGTCCGAATTTGAAGGGGATCCCAGAACGAGTTAGGCGATTAAGCGCATGCACTCGATGTGAAAAATAGTGTATGAACATGCGCAGCACGCCTACCATGCCTAGAAACGTGTGAACCTCCGAGAGGTTATGGCAGACTCCCCACTTTTCCAGAAGCGCTAATTGGCTCTCCTCTGGGATCCTGCCCTCAGGCATGCAAACATGCCCTAAAATTTTAAATTGCAGTGCGCAAAGAACCAACTTGTGTCCTGAGAACGTTCTGCCACAATACTTTATGCGCTGGAGCACCTGGTTAACCAATTGGAAGAAGTCCCATAGCGCCATGCGGATATTGGGATTTTCCGGGTGTACTTTGGGCTTGCCATTTACAAGGCGCCAATCTTTTGGGCTCTTAACGCCTACATCGTCGATAAAGCTAAGCACATGGTGGGGTATTTTGGGTTGTAGAATAAACGTAATGTTATCGTGGAATATGGGTACTGAATTAGTCCATCCCATGGGAAGTGTAACCAGTCGTAGCGCTCCAAATGGCGTTTGAAATGTCATCAAGTCGCAAGAGGAAGGGTGAATTAAGCGCTCGTCATAGCCAACGTACAGATCCAGGGTAGCGCCACATATTCTTCCTGCAAACGATTCAGCAACGTGATTGGGGAAGGGCGGTACCCCTGAATGACAAATCGTGACTTTGTTTAGCAGCTCCAAACTGTGAACTATATGTAGCTTTCCATTTTTCTTCAGTATACAAAACCATCGTGATCGGTAGGCCAAATTGGAAGGCTTGTAAACTTCTGCCGCTATTTTGGAACGAATAGTTTGGCAAACTTCGGCTTCAATACCCAGTGGTATAGGTCGGTTATGCTCGGTCCAAGGTACGTGAGGTATCGTTGGTATAACCACTGGTGGAAAGAAGTCAGTTCTAAGTTTACCGCGTTCAGAATCCTCCCAAGCAAATGCTTCGTTTTGCTTTAGCATAATGTTGGTCAATACATCTAGTTCCGCTGTCGTTAGAAAGCCTGTATCGTAGGCGCTAAGGAATAGCGCCCATCGTTCTTCCATAAATTGTCCGGTAGGCTCGAAGGGTGGCGGGTTCAGATTAAGCTTGGGAAGGGTTGCTAATGGGTCTCCAATGATCTTTCTTTCGATGCGAAATTCTTCAGGTATGCCGCTTGCTACCGGTTTTGTTTTAAGCGCTACTAGCTTGTACTTCTTTTTAACCTGAACCCCTTTGCGCTTAGGGGTACTGTTGTTAGCAAATGTATTATAAATGGAACTCTGGTTTCTAGCGAAACCGGATATCAAAAGTTCTTTAGTATCAGGAGTAGAAACAAAATAAGTGTCTGTCAAAAGGTTTTCAGTAATATCGGATGCAGTGAGGTATAAGTAGGATAAAGCTTTGCTAGTAAGCGACATAGAAGTGTTCAAGATTTCAGGGGCTAAAGGGGTATGTGATATAAAGGTTACTTGCCCAGTCCGATGATTATAGTCCAAGATAAGCGCTTCATCTCCATGATCCTCATCACTCATCTCCTCGATGGCGCCGGAAAACACTTGCAAGGTTTGTCGCTAACGTAAGGTCGCTTTCTTGGTCCCGGCTTCTGGAACCTTCCTCGAGGAAATGTCGGTACCGTTCTCCTGACTCCAGAATTGGGGTTCGCTTTCTTGGTCCAGGCTTTTGGAACCTTCCTCGAGGAAATGTCGGTACCGTTCTCCTGACTCCAGAATTGGGGTTGCTAATAGTTAGCGTCGTTTCATCCTCGGACATTGTTTTGACTACTGATTGCGCTAGCACATCAAAGGGCCTTCCTAATAATAAATCGTATGCCGGCGATCTAAGTATGTGAATTTGCAGATAGAACGTAAGATCACCAATAGCACATGGCACGTTCCGAGCCATCCCCAAGGATCAATCAATCGTGCCGTTAGCGCTCTGCATGTTAAGAATGATCGTTGGATCGTAAATGATGCCCAGCTCGTTAGTGACGTTGGCAGCCATTGAAATAATCTGTGATCCACTGTCCACGATAGACTCTATTTCGCTTTTCCTATCAACTGTCAGCATAATTGAGCGGATTGCGTGAGAGTCTTGGGCTACAGTTAAGATGGCGGGATCGTTGCTAGATCTTAGTGATTTGAGGTAGGTTTTGACCGGGTCAATGGAAGTGGCTTCTTTAGGTGGTGCGACCTCTTCCTTGGTTTCCGGGGCTACCGTCTTGGTTATGTATGCAAAACCAGGCAGCGTGTTGTCGCATTCGTCCACCGTCGCTATATTGTTAGCTACATTTTGTCGAGGGGTAACTGCGGTACACATCTGGTTCCTGACGTCTGGCACCATGCTGCATAACTCTCCTACCGATAGCGTAACCTGACTTTGCATGATGCGATCAAAAACTACCTTAGACTTTTCCAGATCGTATATAGGCGCTGTGGGTCGATATCTCCCTGTAGGTTTATCTGGCGCTCTGAAGTTGCAATTAAAGGGCGGGGTGTAGTTGCCCCTGAGACCTGCATAAGGATGTAGCGGTGGCTCCAGAACGGCCAGCGCCTTGGTTGCTTCGGGCACTTTGTCGTTAGCGCTAGAGGTTGAGGCTGGTGCTGGGGTGGGGCCTGTTGTCGCGCCCGATGGTCTATAATCTTTTAAAGGCTGCTTGCCCTTTTTGATTTCTACCCCATCAAAGACCTGATTCTTTAGCGACTTAAGCTCCTTCTCTAGCGTCTTGATTCTCTCTTTGCGAGATAACGTAGGTTGGTCGCTAGTAGCATTTAGCTGGAGTACTTCGTGAATTAGCGCTTGTTGAGGCGTTGCTTCCACTTCTGTTGTTGCCGTGCTATTCAGGTTGCCTGTTGCTAAGTTCCTGGGATTCCGATGGTGCCACTCGTCAATGCGTCCCTGGAACATCTTATGCTCAGGATAAAGGGGAATGCTAGCACCCAAAGGTAAGACTAGTTTCTCATCCATTCCACGGCACGCCTTTCCTTGTCGCAGATACTGTTCCAGGATAGCGCACCTACCCCTCGTCATAGTATGTCCTGCCTCACCACAAAAATAGCAAAGTCCCGTCTGCACGTTGTTTTTAGGTGTCAGGTTCCACTGATGACGGGGGCCTCTGGAGGCAAGCAGGTCCTTACTAGGCGGACTCGAAGTCTACAGAGAGTCTCCGGGTAACGGAGGGTGAGCTCCGGAGTTTTGGGTGGGGTCTGGGGTGGCTACAGAGCGCCGGAGTTTGTAGGAAGAGGTAGAGCAGGATCCTGGGCTAAGTCCAGAATATGGGGCAGGAGTGGGCGGAGCCTTGCTAGGGTGGAGGAGAGGAGGGGTGATCAGAAAAAGAGACTGAGATTGGAACTGGGAGACTGAGTTAGAATTGGAGTGAGACTTTCAGAGGGCTGAGAGACTTGAAAGAATAAGACAGATAGATTGAGATAAGTACGAAATAGACAAGAGAGTATAGAGACAAATTTATGGCAATATCAAGACTACTGTAACGTACTACGAGCTGCGGGTTAAGTACCAGGTGCCAGGTGAGCTCCAGGCCCCCTGGGTAAGGTCCGTGCCCCCCCTCCATGTGGTGCATCTCGTGCGGTGTATTGTCTGGTTGTCAGTCCTCTGCGGTCATGTGGTCCCAGGGGTGCAGATGGATTGCGGTGTATTGCCCAGGTTTGGGAGTGGCGCCGGGAGGGCGGCATCAAGTAGGGGGACGGCCCCCGGCTTGATCGATCAAGGCTTAGGACAGCGTCTGGGGCACATGGCACGTTGGCGGGGCTTCAGGCCTTATCCGGGGGCTGGGCATCAGGTTGGGCCGGGCCAGCCTTGGTCGGGGTGGCATCGGATCTAGTCGGTCTTGACCCGGTGTGTCCCGGGGGCACGTGGGGGGGTTGGGTTTTGAAGGAGGGGTTTCAGGTAGGAATTATTGGGGGGTCGGGGTGACGTAGATGTGGTTCGTGACACTAGGTGCCGAAAGACTAGTCGAGATCAAGGTTTCCAGTTTATTCATGACATTAGCGACTGCATTATTAACGGCATTTTCCAAATCCTCCTTCTTGACGTACTCGTTACGGTCATTGGCAGTGCTAGGCGCTGGCGACTCTAGCTTGGGTGCCATTCCTCCATGGTCTGTGCCAGGTCGCTGTAATGGTATACCCATATCCGTGCCCTTTAATACCCACTTTCCTGCCTCAAAGACCTTTTCTATGTCGTAGGGTTCCTTGGAGTGATGGTCATGCATAATGATCTCCAAGCGTCGCGCAATCTTAGTCCATAACGAAGTCGGGAATCCTTGTTGAAACAACCGGCGCTCCTCGTTCTCATATAACTTCCCATTTTGGACCAGCCATCTCGCTATCTGCTGGAAATCACAATAATAAGTTGATAACGCTCCTAGAGTATAGATCCTGGCCGCAAAGGTGTCCTGTACTAGCTTCTGGATTTCCATTACCGTATAACGCATAGCTTCTTCAGTGCCAGGATATAAATGAATGATAGCCTTTTTCCATTCATCATAGATAAAAGGCCTTGGTGCTGTGTCACTAGTAAGTCCTTGGAACTCCTTCAACACTGTCCATGATTTGGCTGTATCGTATGAGACGTATTTGGTGGCGTATTCCTTCATCTGTGTATTGTCGGTCACCTGGCAATCACGTAGCAAATATTCCAACTCTTTGAAATACTGCGTTAGTTCACGGAGCTTTGTTTTGTCCCATTTTGGTGACAAGAAGTGGTTTCTGGGTGGCATGCGCTGATTGTTCGGCTGATCCATACCAATAGGTGTGTTTGTCAAGGTAGGAAGAGTGGTGGTGCTTGTGTTACTTAGCGTCAATGTTGTAGGTACCGGCTCAGTTGGCTCTGAGTCGCTAGGTTCTGGCGATAATAGCCTGGATAACTCTTCTAGAGGAGTAAGCGACGTATAGTTTTTGCCTGCTAAGTACTCAAATGGTCAGGAAAAAGGGAAAAAGCTTTTGGCTAGGCTGTCTGGGGCAGCCTCAAGCTCCTGATCCAAAGTCTGTCTTGGTAGCATGCCTGGTAAGTGTGGTGAGTCGGTGGTACTTGGTTCAAACACGCTCTCCAACAGGAGGTGGCGCTGTTGCTGGGCTCAAGTTTCTGGCAGAATTCTGTTTCAGAAGAACCCTTCGCGGTGGGCTCCAAAATGATGACGCCAACTGTGGTTGGATGCGCTGGACGTATACGCAGTAGAACGCCGTCTCCAGTGCTTGGCGTGCGTAGTTGTAAGGAGTCCCAACAGGGTCCCGGTGTGCTTGAGTGGAGGTGGTAAAACGATGCGCTAGATTATAGCGCTTCGGGAGCTACCTGGGAGACGGGAAGTGTCGTAGTTTAAACAGAGATATTGAAGAAAAGACGAGTAGCGCAGCGTATTGTGCCCATAGGTGGCACCGTAAACAACGAAGACGAGATAGACAAGGCTAGTGCCTGACTTAGTGATGAAGTCAAAGGAAGCTAGTGCGATTGGAATGCTCAGTGTAACTGTCTGTGTGCAAGGGGTTATGATTTGTTGTTATATACATGTAAAGTAGCTATTTTATATACTATGCGCTACCGTGTTTGCCAAGATACAAGTCCATCTGCGGTGCTACCTCCTAGTGCCTCTCCTTGTGGTTTCCTCTAACAGCAACCTGTTAATGGTGACCTTTTGCACATGGATGACGGCAACCAACAGTGTTCTGACCCACGGCGACCAGCAGCGACTCTATATTGGCTTAGAATTGCATGAGTCTGCTCACTTTTATTATAACTCCAATTGGCCAGGCTGTTTCGGGTATGGTCGGAAAATCCTTGACAGACGCCGTGAGTGCTAATGTCAGTGCTACACATTGTATTAGTTCCTGACAGGTCCAGATGTCGGATTTAAGTATATCTAGTGCCGCCGTCATTGATCCTTTTAGACTTCTGATTGAAGTGCCTCGTCAAATGGCAGCGCCTGCTGCTGGCTCCTTCTGGAAGTGATTGAGGCTTAGTTAGAGTCCTCTCCCGCCATTGTGTTAGCGCTATACGTTATGAGCCTCCTTTGTCCTTGGGATAGGTGAATGGAGTGTGCTGAAGGCTTGGTAGCTAGTGGTTAGGATAAATGTCTAAATCCTGTAGTAGGTTGCCAGAGCTAGGGCTGCTCTATATTCCCAACTGGTCGCTAGAGTCCTCAGTACGTCAAGTGTTGGTTGGCCTATAATGTCCCTTGATGCGCTCAGTCCAAGTAGAAGCCTATCACCGTCACTCCCACTCGTGGCTGCAGTATGTGCAGCTCAAAGGTGGATGCGGGGTGTATACCCCTTCCTCGGGGCTCCCGGCTTTGCAGGGCAGTTGGTAGCGTAGTGGCCTGGTTGGCCACATGCAAAACAAGTCCCCGTCTGATCTGGTGGGTTGGCCGGCTTAAAGTCCGGCCTTGGTTTAGGACGTTCTCCGTCTGGCACCCACTCTGGGCGTGGGCAGCTCCGCCCTCGGTTTGCAGCGGGTTCTGCGTACTACAAACCGCGTGTTGCAGTCACGATCCAAATCAGCCTTTTTGGCCAAGAAGGTCCCCACATGCTGACCCCGTGAGGGTATCCCAGCAGGCGGTAGTCACCTGGTTCCCCCTTTGTGTCCACTCCGATGTTCGTAGTGGTTAGCAGTCTTAAGGGACTGCTCATACCTGATGGCATATGCCACAAACTCTTCCACATCATTGACTTCTGGGGACAGTCCGTCCTCACGTATCAGATAGTGGCGCATGTCTGCTGGAATGCCATCCAAGAATGTTTCGAGCATTGTATACCCGTCCGGATATACTGCCATATTCTGGGCATGGTTGTTAAGAGTATCATAGAACCCTTGCACTCCCAACTTCTCAGTGTACTTGGCAGACTGGAAATCCTGCCTCGCATCCTGGAGCATTGAGGGGTGCACGAATCGATCGTATAGTCCTGTAAGGACTCCTTTGAACGTCCAGTCATACTGGACATGGTTGACGTGCAGTACTGCCCATCGAAACCACCCCATGGCCTCTCCGGCCAAGAACTCAGGAAGAACGAAGATTCGTTCTCGTTCCATATGGTCACCTCCATATAAGCACATGGCGAGATGGATGCATACATCCATTGCCCAATCTTCCAAGTCGCTAAACTTGGACGTGCCTGTATAGGCGCGAATATGCCTACTGTCTGCTTTACGCAGCTTCACCCCGTCTGGTAACCGTAAGGTTACACCCAGGGCATCATTGACTACTCGATGCAGGCAATCATGCATGGCTTCACGATGCATTCAAATGGCCTCCTGCTGACCTGGGGATTTAGTCACCAAATCAGCGGCCTGGGGAAGTGACTTCTCTCATCCACCCTGCGGAGGATGTCCCGAGCCTCCTCAACTGTGGGCATAATTGCCCTTGTCTCGAGGAGTCGACCTAGGGCTGTCATCTCAGCCGTTACCAGAGGCATCACGTCTCGTGGTGCCATCTCAATCGAGGAAGTCTCCTCGATCATGATCGTTGCGCCGCCCTGGGACTGGAGAAGCTTGATTCTCCTGACTCCGCATGACGAATTGACGACGCATCTCGTCAATGGGCTTAGTGCCCTCGAATACAATGCCCTGATCATTGATAAGGGACTGTCCCTTAATTCTGAGGTTGCCATTGCACATACGTTGATACGCGACTCTGTCGCTCAACGTTTCCGCCATGGGCACGCACGGCATCACAGATGCCTCGCTCTCCATCTTGAGCATGGTACTATTGTGCCCATCCAGACCTGACATATCTGTCCTAAGGTCTTGGTTACGCATGTGTGGGGGCTCCTCACACCACCCTTGTCCTGCTGGAGTATAGAAAGTACTCACTGGTCTTACTTCGGGCACTTCCTGTGCCTGTGCTAGTGCCTCCACTAGCTTGATTCTGACGTCTTGATTGCACTGTGCCGAGCATTCCTCGGACATGTGGCTCCAGGGGGTCGAGGCCTCCGATTGCCATGTGGCCTTCCGCTGCACATATATTTGCAGCTCAATAGTAAGCACTCTCACCATCAAATCAGTATACTTTGTACTGAATACATTGGGCACTTCGTGCCCTTGTTGCCTAAGTGCTACTATATGTGCTGACGCATAGCGCTCGAGTCGCGCTTGGATGGTGTATTTCATCACCTCTGGGTGCAAGTCCCAGAACACCCCCAAGCGCATGGTGCACGCCGTTTTCAGCCGCTGCTCCTCTGCTCCGGCATCATCATCACTTGACAACTCAATCACCTCCTCTGGAAGCTCTACAACCTCTGGAGCTTCCTCCACTGCTGGTGTGCACGGGAATTGGTTTTCTGTGTGGGATACTTCTGGACTTGCAGCCTCCTCTGGTACCTCTTCTATGCGGGCTTCCGCTATCTTAGAAGGCATTGAGCCCGCTGTGGACCGCCTGGTCCCACTACTCCGGCTCGGAGGGAGAGCTCTCCCAGTCCGTACTGATGACTCAGTGTCTCCTGGGGCGCCATAGGCGCCTGTTGACTGTCGGCCGTCCTCAGGGGGCCCTTTCAAAGCTAATCGGCTAGACCGTCGCAGTCCTCCTGGCAACTGCATAACTGGGGGAGTTAATCCCCCTGGCATCTTGTCCTGGAGACGTTGCTGACCGTCCTGCTGTGAGCTTTCAGCTCTCTGGGCCTCGCTTTCATTCCCAGCCAGGTCAGTGCTCCGACCTCCGTCTTGAGCCTTAGGTCTTGCCTGACCCGCATTGGACGCTGACATGTCCTGGGTGTCTGCTGGGTCTCCCCATAGGTCATGGGCATTCCGCCCACCGTCAGTGGAAACTGCAGGTATGGGATTACTTATTGATTCCCTGTTTGAAATTTGCATGGTGTGGCTGTGCAAGAAGTTCGAGAAGCTGATAGAGTTCTGTCAATGAACTCAGCGACTGACGTCGGGTACTAGGCAATAGATCCTAGCTGGCTGTAACGAAGTTACAAAGGTTAGAGAGCTTAGTGTGCACACACGACACTGAATCAGACCAGACCGGTCTATTGGCAATGTAGTGTACACAAAGATAAGCTGCTTTGTAAGCAGCTGGTAAACTAATTTATATAGTAATGTAAATTAATATTATATTATAATAAATATAATATAATAGTATCTACTGTAAGGTAAGTAAAGCTATGTGGCCAACGCCACATAGCGGACTACGCTACACACCCCCCAATCAGACCGAGCTACGGTCTTGAGATAATACGACGGTCATGCCGTTGGTAAGTCAGGGACGGGGGCAATGGGAGAGTCCCCAGGCTCCCGGAATAGATCGGCAGTCGCGTCGTCCATATCGTAGTCGAGGAGTTCATTTTCGGGTGCGGGCACGTAGGAAGTACCCGAAGGCCCTGCTACTGGCAGGGAATCGTCATAGTCCCGGAGGGGGGACAGTGTGAGATTGGGGTCGATGGTCGACTCCGGGACAGGTGGTTGGGGATCAGGCAGATCCCCGGTGTCGGACGGGTACTGGCGCGTCCAGATTTTGTGGGCATGAATGTCTTGCTCGATGGAGAGGTACATCCCCTTGGCGAGCGCGTTGTCGTATGCACGACAACTGTCCTGCTGCTGGAGCATCAGGCGTTGGGGATCGCCAATGGTGGCCTCGCGCCACCCATCCCACTGAGGGATGGACTGGGGTGTACCGTAGTGGTCGAGGCGTTGTAGCCTCTCGTCGTCGATAGCAGCCGCCTCGTTGTAGAGCCAGCTGTCGCTGAAGAATAGATGGGCCAAGTAGGTGACCCCATAAGTGTACGCGTGGTCAGCCCAGCTGACCGGAATTTGATTGTGAAGAAGGACACGTAACGCGTCCGAAGTGGTGAATACGGAAGCTGACGCTTCCGGGATGTCCACAGCCCGAACCTCGAAGGTAGGGTCGTCGGCGTGGAGAGGCTCGAAGGCTTGCCCCGTGGCCGCCTCGTACTCAGCCACGGCCTCTTTGTAGAGGCCTGGCCTGGCGAAGACGTAGGCCAGGTACTTGTATACCGTGGCCTTGGAGGGGCAGCTGGCGCTGAGGGCGCGTACAAGCGCAAACCCAAAGAGGCTGCGCCAATGAATGCGCATGGCTCGGTCCATGGCCAGACCGGTCCACACGTTGGACGTTCCAGGGCGTCCATAGAGGAGGGCATATGAGCCCAGGTAGTCCAAAGCAAATGGTTGCTTTGGATCAGGGGGGGTAAGGCCGACAAAGGCAATTTTCCCTCCCTCTTTGCGGCGATAGAGCTGCGATGGCACAATCATTTGCGGGACGTTTTCCCGCTTCTCTGGACTCGCGAAGGGTACCGCGATAGTCCTATACTCGACCTCGTCAAGTAAATGAGACATAGCTCTGTCTCGGGCCATAGGGTGGCAGTTGAGCGCCACCCGCTTGAATTCGTTGAGCAAGAGGTAGCCCAACTGACGCTGACAAAGCGGCGTAAACTGGTTGTTAACCAGTGCGTGAAGTCTGCGGACTTCTCGAGGACTGCGGGGAAACCCGCGAGGTGCAACTTGGTACACCTTACTGTTGTGGGGCGTCGCGGCGGCGTTGCCCTGTTTATCGTCCTCGAAGGACCTGGCTGTGCGGGCTTCTTGCCCGACGAAGATGGTATTGGTCATTGGCGACCAATAGAATTGGGGAGCCAACCCCGCGCCAAAGAATGAGTTCTGGCGCTCAATAGTGTGATCACGGTAGATCACCACACTGAGCGCATCAGGGATGCGCCCGGTTTCGTCCTCAAGGAGGGCGGCCCCTCGTTTGGCGCTGTTCTGCGCCCAACGCTCCATCTTGGCTCGTTGATTGCTGTTGCGCCGTTCGCATGCCATACGTTGTGCCGCCGTCTCGTGCAGCACTGGGGATTCCATACGAGCCTCTTCAGGCTTCTCATACCAATTGTCATCGGAGGGCGGGGAAGGCAGCCTCTCCGGCTCTGACTTCTCAGATCGTGGGTCCATTGCCCACACACACCGCGGAAGTCGGGCTGGCAGGCCCTCTACCAGTATAGCAGGTAAAAAGGGGATGTTAGCCCCTGGGGCCCCTTTCGGGGCATCCTTGGGGAAGTGCACGTTGACGTAGGCGCGCCCTTCCGGTTGCTTACCCCGACGATCCTTTCGGGGTTGTGAGGCCTTGGCCTCAGTGGGGCGTGTGCTCACGCCCCTGGAACTCTGCTCCCCAGAGTACGTGGTGGATACCACGGATACTGGTCGCGAAGACGCGACCTCAGACGTGCCGCTGGCGAGGCACTGGATAAGCCAGGGGGCGGCTGGAGCAGGAACATCTTCATAGGGGAGGATGTCCCATCCTAGACCGGCCTCCCGGCTGGGGGCAGCAACGCTCGACTTAATCGAGCGGGAGGGCGCGTCCTCCACTCCTTGCCGACGCGCCCTTTTGCTGGAGTCGGTGTCCCGACTCGGGGGTGTAGTCTGCCGCTTACGAGCGGCCGAAAGGGCAAGGAGATCAGTTTTGCGCTGAGCGCGCATATGATCCATGTCGTCCATCATCCGGCAGATGAGGACGACTGCCTCCGCATCGCGGAGGAATGATGACTCTGCGGGTACATCGTACCCGTTATCTCCCAGACGTTGGAGAAGGGTAGCCAGGACTAAGTCCTGGCTGTGAGTGGGCTCGACAGCCCGTGCTTTTCCTTTGTCACGTCGAGGACGAGAAGGGTAGCCAGGACTAAGTCCTGGCTGTGAGTGGGCTCGACAGCCCGTGCTTTTCCTTTGTCACGTCGAGGACGTGACTCTTCTTCTGAGCTGGGCTCGGATTGGTGCGGCATTTCCAGCCGCTGTAGCAAGGAGAGCTTGGCCAAGCTCTCCATCGGCGCATCAGCCGATGAACTGATGCTCCGTTCTGTATTGAGAGTTTCTGTACTCTCAATGGCCGCGGTGGCCTGCACGAGGGATGCTTTGCGTCCCTCTAGATTGTCAATTGGTGCTGTGGTCGACAGGGAAATCGACCGGCCTCCCTTGGCTTGCGACTCATGCAAGTCGCTGTACTGGGGCATTGCGCCCCAAGCCCCCATCCAAGCCGGGGGGTACGGCATCATTACGGGCACACCACCCATCCCAGGGTAGTGCGCCGGGGCGGTAAACTGGGGAAAAGGATGTGTCCCCAGTTGCCCTGTTGCTGGTACGGGGGCAAGCTGCCTCCATGCCAACGCTGCTTGGGGGCTGACTAGCCCCCCGTAGGCCTGTTGCTGGAATTGGCCCTCGGTGTGATGTGGCGCATAAGCGCCTGGTGCTGGTTGTTGGGGCTGATAGCCGCCCACAGGTGCGTTCTGGGGCATGAAGTTGCCCTGCATGGTTTGAAGTGGCGGATAGCCACTGATCACTGGCTGCTGCGGCAGGTAGCCCACCGCTGGTAGTTGCTGCTGCTGTGGGAAGCCCACAGCTGGTTGCGATTGTCCCCACTGGGGCGCATTTTGGGTCAGCGGGGGAGCCATCTGCCCCCCCCTTCAGCCAACGGTAAGACCGACGGCGTACTCTCAAACTGCTGCTGCTGTAGCTGCTGCTGCTGCTGGTCACTCAAGTCCACGGGCATGCTGTCCATGGTTGGGGAAAAAAGCGAAAAAGAAATTTCGCCTTTTAAGATGTGTTTCAGCCACAGTTGCTGACCAACTCAGCCAAGCCGCGATCGGCACTGCCGATCAAATTAAGCGCCGGCACGCTTACTTAATTGATGTGGGCGCTTAACGCCCTTCAACTCCAAATAACGGTCAAGTGCCGCTAACTTGGAGCAATGGGAGTGTGGCTCCCATGTTGTGTCCCCCAGGGACCATCGTACTTCAAACTCGAGCGTGTTACGCTCAGTCCACCGGTGCCCAATTATGCACTCGACGAACCATTTGTCATCGTCTCGAGCCCCAAAATCATAGGGGCCCGGGGTTGCCCTGTTAGGGAACAGCGCATCGTCAGACGCGCTGTACGGTCGCAACAGCAACACATGAAACTTAGGAACGATGTGTCGTTCCTGTAATGCCAAAGGCAACTCCAGCACGTAGTTGGAGGTACTTGGCTCTGCGTCTAGGATGCGGTATGGGCCTACCCATTTTGGGCAGAGTTTACTCGCCCGTCCCTTTGGGAGCCTCAGATTACGTGTTGATAGGTATACCAACGCTCCTACTGCTATTGGCGGATCTGCTCGCCTACGGTGATTGGCGTTTTTTGCCTGAAAGACTCACGCCTCTATGATGGCGTCATGCGCTGCCGCTATGTTCTCCAGGGCCTGCCTGGCGAACTCAACAACTCCGCGGTGAGCCACTGTGTCAGCACGAACTTCGTGCAGCATGGAGGGCAAGTACCCTCCGTTGAGTTCAAAGGGCGCATACCCTGTGGTATCCGAGATACTCGCATTAATTGCAAACTCAGTGAGTGGACACCAGTCCACCCAGTCCCATTGGTCCAGGCGAACAACTGCCCTCAAAATCTGACCTATACTGCGGTTAGCCCGCTCTGTCTGCCCATCCGTTTGAGGATGGAAGGACGTCGACATGAGGAGTCGCGCTCCTAGCAGTTTGTGGAGTTCTCTCCACCATTGAGACGTGAACTTTGAGTCACGATCGCTCACAATGGTGCTAGGCAGCCCATGCAGCCTAATGATCTCCCTCAGGTAGATCCACGACAGCTCCTTAGCCATCATCGTAGTTCGCACCGGTATGAGGTGCACCATGCTCGTCATGCGGCATATGACTACCCAGAGGTAATCGAACCCTCTGGACTCGGGAAAGGGACCTACGAAGTCCATTCCAATTGAGTCCCAGGGTTTCACCGGCACAGGTAGCTGGTGTAGCTTCCTGGGAGGGGATCCAGGGGGCAACTTTGCCCTCTGACACGCTGCGGTTTCACCGGCACGGGTAGCTGGTGTAGCTTCCTGGGAGGGGATCCAGGGGGCAACTTTGCCCTCTGACACGCTGCACATGACGCGCAAAACTTAGTCACTTCCTGGGCCATACGTGGCCACCAGTACCATCTCCGGATGTAGCCCAACGTCCGGGCGGCACCAAAGTGCCCCACCAGGGCATGGGCCTGGTCCAAGACCCACGTAACAATGGTACGCGTACGGGGGAGGCATACCACTGCCACCCCTTGACGGTTCTCCGTCGTGATGAGTCCACCAGGCTCATGCCTGAACCGAGGATGGTTGTCAGGATTGGCGATTATCTCGGCGAAGAGAGAATCATCGCCATAATCCTGCACCACCTCCTGCCAGAAGTCGTCATTGCCCAGGCTAGGAGGCTGGGATGAAGGCAATTTGCCTTTGAGCATCTCCGCAAGCGTAATGGGTACATCGTGGCACTCGTGCTCCCTAGTGGACGCTGGATCCACGGCTTCATGCTCCTTGAGCAACTGGGCGACTACATCCTGCTCTTCACGCTGCTCTCTGAGGTGAGTGCTTCGCCTCCGTTCATCATCACGCATGGCGCTGATGACGCCCAAATTGCGCTAAGGTGCACTATCACTAGTACAGCTACTTAGTCAATATAGCTTTGGACGCGCTAAGTATGGGAGAGAGTCCCGGACAGGTCCCAGAGAACGCACAGTAGGCAAGAGGTTGGTGGTAAGGAAAAGGGGAGATTGGCGCTTATTTAAGGCCCAAAAATGCGGCAAGAGTATGCTAAAAATCACCAATAAAAGGTGCTAAGAGGCGCGGGAAAGAGTCGCCAAGGAAAGGCGCTAAGGAGCGCGGGAGAGAGTCGCCAAGGAAAGGCGCTAAGGAGCGCGAGAGAGAGTCGCCAAGAAAAGGCGCTAAGGAGCGCGAGAGAGAGTCGCCAAGAAAAGGCGCTAAGGAGCGCGAGAGAGAGTCGCCAAGGAAAGGCGCTAAGAGACACTGTAAAGGGGTCACTAAGAGGCGCTAAGTGTTAGCACCTAAAAGAGATGATAAAATGACGAGATTGCTTAGCAGATCTAAGCGCAAATGCCTTGCCGTAGTTGCAAGACACTAAGAGATTGCAGACAGAAAGGGTGAGAGAGAACTAAAGCAGAGTCCCCTTGCCGACACGGTCAACAAAAAGGTAGTCTGTTGCGTAGGGTGACCAAAATGTTGGGATACAATCCCTACTGCCAAATTGATTGAGTACTACTAACAAAAAGTAAGTATTTATATGTAAGTAAATGCCCTGAATTAAACTATATGGTGAAAAAGGTCCACAATCATGCTGTCGTTCTGAGTCGGCAAGAAGCTAAGCGACGTCAGGTGCTAAGGTGAAACTCCAAGCTGCCTGTCATAAAATACTTCATCATTCCTGCTGCCACCGGCTAAGAGCATCATGGGTGCCAAGTGTCTGTGTCCGTGTACGGCCCTGAAGGGTGAGTGGCAAGGTGCGGCAAGGTGTCAAGAGGAGTGCTAAGAATAGATGGTGCCATAAAGAGTGGTCCTGGAGTAATTAGAGGCTCCAGCTGCGAGTTATTAACATAAAAATATGCAAAAATTAGCCCCTGGAGCGCTAAGACGTGCCGCTCCTGGTGGTTCCAGTGTGCCAATGTGAGGTGCTTGTGTTGGCGCTATCCATGGTCATCTATAATGGGAGCTCATCAGCGCGTACTTCCAGGACATGCTCCCTGAGCTCCTGGTATCGGTGGAGAGGTAAATCCTCTTCATCAGGGTCTATGCGGCAGTCTGCCTGCACATACTCATGAGGCTCGTGAGCCTCCCCGACTACATCACTCTCAAAGTAGCGTGACAAGCAGTCTGCCACTTTGTTGAGTTCACCTTTAACATAGGTGATGTCGAACTGGTATCTCGACATGTAGTCTATCCACCGTCGCTGACGCGGCGACAAGTTCACCTGAGTTTTAAAGAACTCAAGGGCTTTGTGGTCCGTTATGATGTGGATGGGATATCCCATCAGCTTATCCTCCCACTTGAGGAGGGCCTTGAGTATGGCAAGAGTCTCCAGCTCATGCACCGCATAGTTTTGCTGGGCCGTCGTAAACTTCTTCGACATGAACCCTGCTGGGCGGCACGTCTGCCAGCTGCTTCCCTGGCCGTACATGGCTCCGACGCCTGTCTTGGACGCGTCGCAAATGAGCCATATTGGCTCGTCCCGTCTAGGGTCGATTGGTTGAATCACCGGAGTCTTCGTACAGATCCGTTTGACCATCTCGAAGCACCGCTGGTGCAACGGCCTCCAATTGAACGGTGATCCGTTCTGCGTCATGGCCATAAGTGGCCCAGTATAGGCTGTGACATCAGGCAAGAAGCTCGATATGTAGTTGACAAGGCCAACAAATTGTTGGATGTCATTGTAGTTTTGGGGCGTGCGCCACTCCCAAATACGATCGAGCTTGTCCTGATCAGGGTGGATACCCCGCTCATCTATGACATGCCCTAGGCAGTCTATACTCTGAGCGTAGAGCTCACATTTTTTCCACTTCAAGTACAACTTGTATTTGCGCAGTCGTTCGAATACGACTCTGAGGTGCTGCTCATGCTCCTCCATGGTATCCAAGTAGATGAATATGTCATCTAAGTAGACGTGCATGAAACGTCCTATTACGTCTCGGAAGATAGAGGTCATTAGCCTCTGGAAAGTTGCTGGAGCATTGCAGTCTCCAATCTGCATTATATTGCTCGTAAATGTACCCATGATCGACGCAAATACGGTCTTGGGTACGTCCTCGGTGTGAATGCGCACCTGCTCGTAGGCGTCAGTAAGGTCAATCTTTGAGCGATACTTCGCCCGAGCCACGTCTTCCCAGATCACCTCTTGATCTGGTAAAGGAGTTACATCCTTTATGGTATTGTCATTGCGCTGACGCGCATCAAGAGCTGTTCGAAGGGTTCCATCCTTCTTCGGGATGCACAATAACGGTGCAGCTTGAGCGGTGGTGCATGGGGACCACCATTGAGCATTCAAATAGCGATTAGTCTTATCGCGTAGTTGCTCCTGGAGGGCGTGCGGGTGGTGCATGGGGACCACCATTGAGCATTCAAATAGCGATTAGTCTTATCGCGTAGTTGCTCCTGGAGGGCGTGCGGACAGCGCAGCAAGTGGTACTTATACTGCTTGTTCTCGTCTATGAGATTAATCTCATGGTTCACCTCCCGCCATGGTGGGAGCTCCTCCTTGGTCCCATTGACCATGTCGGCAAATTCTTCTTGCCATTGCTGATGCAACCGAGGAATATCTTCCTCACAAAGGCTTGTCGCCTTCTGTTTCCCCTTCATGCGTACCGGGGGAAGTACTTCCACCGTCTCTGAGGGTGGCCGAGGCGGCGGTGCATACTGCTTGCGCAGTGCAAGCACCCGATTGACACTGTCATCAGGTATATGTAGTCTCAGCGGGGCACCCGCTGCCGCTGCCTTATAAGCCACAAGGCTTCTTCCTTCACGTACAAGCGAGTACGCTACGGATACCTCGTCCGGGGCTGGCTGGCGATACGCTGGTTTGACGGTCATCCGTCTCTGGTGCGCATTTTGCGCACACGTGGCTGCCACCAGCTCGTTCCACTCTTGCGGCATTCAGGGGTCGTATGCCCAGTCGTACTCCGGCAGGGGAGCTGGTCGCTCCCATAGGGACCGTGTGTCCCCCTCTACTGAGGCTTCCGCCTCTCGGATGCTGTCTTTCAAGTCTTCCAACTTGACTCATGAGGACGTAGGTGGACATACATCCACTGAGTCCTCCCGTCGTCTCGCCTTTCGATGGTGTTTGTCTGGAGGCCTTGCGCCTCGAATCTCAGGAGCAATTATTCGCTCGTTGCTCCTCTTGGAGGCTTGATACTCCTCCTTGCTCATCATTACCACGTTGTGGTCTGCACTCAGTCCAGGCATAGCCTGCACTTCCTCCTCCACATCCTCCACGGCCGGCACTCTGCGCTGGCCAAGTCATGGAGAGTCCTTGCGTTTCTCCATAGTGTGATGATGTCGCAGACGATTATCAGTGTCGTCTGCTGTAGCTCGTTCGGCTGGGATCACTTTCCCATTCACTAGTACCTGACATTGGTCAAAGTCTAGTATGACTTTGTTACGCCGCATGAATGGTATTCCCAGTATCATATCGTAGCAATCGAAGTTCGCTACATCCATGTATTCCCGGCTACGTGAGCCCGGCGTTTGGACATTCACATTTGTCCCATACTGCACCATGGCTCGGCTCCCTACGGTGCCCAGCTGTAACGCCAATGGCGTATCCAACTCCTGCACGGATATTCCATACACATGGGCGAACTGGGGTGTTATGCCCGATGTGGTACTCCCAGAGTCCCATAGGGTCCATGCCTTGTGGCCGTCTACGTCCACATACGAGACCAGGCACTCCTTGTCTGCTCGTTTCAATGTAGGGCGCTGCAAAGTGCCCTCTGCACGACGAAGGGTCACCTTCTTCATCCGAACTACATTATTCTGTTCGGGATCATTTGTGGACGGCCAATCCGTCATCGCCGCTAGGCACTCAGAGTCGCTGTCGCGACTGTAATACTCATTGTCGTAGACGTCATCATATACGTCGACTGTGACGTACTCCTCCCCCTCCACGACCACACTCTTGGGCTCGGCGCCCGATGCCTCCTCTGGGGGCTCCTGGTCGTTTGTGGGGTGCTCTGCCTCAGAATCGGCAGATACGTCTCCATCACTCCCACTCGTGGCTGCAGTATGTGCAGCTTGAAGGTGGGCGCGAGGTGTATACCCCTTCCTCGGGGGTCCTGGCTTCGCAGGGCAGTTGGTAGCGTAGTGGCCTGGTTGGCCACACGCGAAACAAGTCCCCGACTGCCCCGGTGGGTTGGCTGGCTTGAAGTCCGGCCTTGGTTTAGGATGTTCGCCGTCTGGCGCCCGCTCTGGGCGTGGGCGGCTCCGCCCTTGGTTCACAGCAGAGGTTCTGCGTACAACAAACCGCGTGTTGCAGTCACGGTCCAAATCGGTCTTTTTGGCCAAGAAGGTCCCCACATGCTGACCCCGTGAGGGTGTCCCACCAGGCGGTAGTCGCCTGGGTCCCCCTTTGTGCCCACTCCGATGTTTGTAGTGGTTAGCAGTCTTCAGAGACTGCTCATACCGGATGGCATATGCCACAAATTCTTCCACATCGTTGACTTCTGGGGACATGAAACAAAGTCAAGTATATGGTTAGCCTTACGGTCACACCAACAGAACCAGATCGATCTTCGATTCTAGTACTACGAGTATGACAGTAAAATTGGCTACCTTATGTAAGGCAGCCAGCATGTATTTAAAGTAATATTAAATAATTAATGTAATTATTCAATTGTTCTAAACTATGTTACATGCCCCCCTTTGAGACTGGTAATCAGTCTCAATGTAGGAGGGACAATCAGTCCGATTCAATATGTAAGTCAATGTGGAGGCACTCTGGTCCTCCACGGCTCAAAAAATGTCCTAGTCATCTGTCAAAAAATACAACGCCGACGTTAACCGACAGTATGAATTGAAAAGGAGATGAGCCGCCTACGAGAATTACGCAGACGGCGGACGCGACAACTCGCGAGCCGTATCAATCCTCATCTCAGTGTCGACGTTAACCGAGGATGATGAGGCGACGGGACCCGACGATGTTGAGGCTGTAGGAGCCTGCACTGACGCGGAATGGTGTGATGGAGAAGGAGGATATGGCCCGTGTCGAGAACGGCGTTGCCATAGATCTCGACGGTTGGGGTTCATCCCCACAGGATAATAGAGGCCAGTTTCAAGGTACTCATGACCTTGAGAAAATTCGCGAGCGAGCAATGCGTGAAGACGAATCATATCGTCATCTGTTGGCAGTCGCCAGTCGTCCCACCGCGCGATGGCCGGGGGCTCCCCATAGATGTCAAGTCGACGATGACGTTCATCGTCGACATCGCGGAACTGCTCAATGGAAGCAGTGGCTGCAAGAAATTGGTTCTCGAGATAGACCACGCCGAAGGTATAGGCGTGATCTACCCACTCCACTGGTACACGGTTGGCTATCATAGCCCGCAGCACGTCAGCATCGGTTATGTTGACGGCGTTAGCCGCGTCGAAATATGGGGCCCGGAACTGGACATCAGTCCAGCTCATTGGTACGAATGGGGTGCTCGGATTGGTGGCGTCGTAATCTGCGACCGCCTCTCGATACAGTCCAGGACGCGCGATAATCAAGGCTAACAGCCTTGCAAAGCGTCCTCGCGCTCTTCCCGAGGGAGAAAGTCCACGAGTGAGGGCGTGGCCCAAAAGAGTACGCCAGTGGATACGATACGCTCGATCCACTGCAATGCCGTACACGGAATTCATCATTCCTGGTCGACAGAAGTAAAGTACGTTCTGCGCCAGCTTTTCCAAATCGAAGGTGAAACGTACACCTTCGGAATCAAACCCAGTGAGGGTGAAAAACGGTCTCCCGGCTCGGTCCTTCCATCGCAGGTACCCGTCGGGGGTCGGCATGACCACAATGTTCATGTGGCGCGACGAAAGATCCAGAGGGGGCAAAATGTGCTCGTACTCTGGTGTACACACCAGAGCCATCGTCCTATCCCTCATTGTCGTATAGTAATTGATACTGATGAAATGTGCTCGTACTCTGGTGTACACACCAGAGCCATCGTCCTATCCCTCATTGTCGTATAGTAATTGATACTGATGCGCTGAAACTCGCGCAACAGGTAATAAGCTTCAGTGCGCATCGACACTGACTTGAACTTGTTCTGCGAAAGCTCATAGAGCTTTCGCAACTGCTGGGGATTCATTGGGAATCCCCTCGGTACCACCCGGTCCAGCTCCTTCGAGGTATGGTAATACCTCTCTCCCGTCTCTTCCTCGTGCGTCTTCGCGGCCAAGGCTTCATCACTCACAAATACTGTATTCGTGAGTCGGGAATAATAAAAGTGGCGGTCGAGCGCCTCGCCGTAGAACCAATTGGACCGCTCCACCAAGGTCCCGCTGATGAACACACCGAGGCCATCAGGAATACGGCCTGTGGCCTGCTCCTCCCGGTCCTTGTTGGCCTTCGTCTGCCGGGCGGCCTCATGCTTCAGCCTGGCCTCTCTCTTGCGTTTCTTGTCTAAACGCACTCGGCGTTTAGCAGGGGTCTCGTCTTCTGAGGGGGTCTCGTATGATGACTCCCCGTAATCACTCCCATCGCTCGGTTCCTCCAGACCGAGCGCCGCTAACGACAGGAGTCGCCCTTCAACTTCGGCGTCCGTTCTCGTGTCCTTGATGGGAACCGCGGACGCATACGCTCGCAGTGGTGCCTCAAATTGCACCACTGCTCCGAACCGCATTACTAATCTATCTGCTCCTCGCGGGACATCCGCTCCAAACTCCACTTCCGACAGGACCACCTCATCCTGCAGCTTCGTCCCGAACTGCTGGGAGGGCGCATGTGTTGGCGAGGGTAATCCTCGTAAACGTGTGTCATCCTCCACAAGCTCGTTCTGTGGCTCGAACGGAAGCGGAGTGAGTTCTCCAGACTCCCGAGCTTCTACCTCCGGGCCTGCATCCCGCGCTCTGAGGCGTTTTGCCTCAGGTTGCTCTCCCGACGACGACGGACGCTTCTTCATAGCGTTCGTGAATGTTTTGATCGTATTGTCGTTACGCTGCTGCAGCATAACGATCTCATCGAGTAGGCCCGTAATCACCACCTGAGCCACCGGATCCACCAAAAACGCGGATTCCGGTGGCACTCGCTGGCCGGCAGTTATGAGGCGTCTCCAGACTGCCTCTGCCTGAGGGTCCAACACCTCCGACGGCGTTCCGCTCTCTTTCCCTTTTCCTTTCTCTGCGTACGATAAGCGCCGCGGAGAGGGTGCACGACGGGGTGACGGAGAGGCCCGTCGAGGCGGTGTTCGAGGTCAGGGTTGACCTCGAGTTTGCGTCCTCGCTCTCGTCTCATCCCGTCTGCGCCCAACCATCTCCCGAGGCCCGCCTCCTCGTGCCCCGGTACTCCTCGGAGGCGATCGCCTCCGATCTCTTCTAAACGTTTCTTGCGGGGGCGGCGTCCTCTCTCGCTGTCGTCGAGGTTGCACCACCTCGCTCTTCACTTGCTGTTGACGCCCCGCGTCATCGTCCACATCCATGGGTGCTACCTGTGGCGCAGTTAGTGCTTTCTCATCCGAAAGGAGTGTACTTGCACTCTGGGTCTGCGTCTG